>JAVDBV010083122.1:0-18524 GCA_032619315.1 Piper longum | reverse complement strand
CCTAGGAGCTCTCATGGGCTCCCCAAGGAGCTCATGAAGTTGGGCTCCTTGCGAGATTGGTCTCCTTAGGAGAACACGTGGAGCCCAATGGGTTCAAGTAAGAGAGTGCCTAATAGTTCTCATGTAACACTCCAATTCGGCCCGAATGGAAGAACAAAATCGTGAAGTTATAATTTGGAAAACTACGCGTTATATTATCGCGTATAAACTTTACAGAAATGGATCTTAATCTTCGATGAGGCTGAAGACGGACACCTTATACGATTTCAATAGAATGCATGGAAAACCATACTATATAGGATAGATCTTAGACTTAAAGCTCCTATATGAGCACTCCGAGCTACGACAGAGGTAGCACCTCCCTTGTGATTAAGAAAGTGACTTTAAAATGCGATGATCAATTCGAGCTACACAAGAGTAAAATACCCAGTGCAGCTAACAAGTTAAGTACTTGAAAGATGTTATGACGTGCTCCGGTTCTTATACTTATTTTCAGTGATTGGATTATAAGACTTGATTTCTTAATGTTAATGAGTATAATAACGTAAACACTCAATCGTACTTACCTATTTTACATACCCCACAAGGAAAATTAAACACTGGAGTATCATCGAATGTCAAGGCATCAAACCTTAACACCGGGTGTCCATGTGGGTTCTTCGCTCGGTATGACCCGTATGCTCCTCCTACCCATGTTTCTTTGTGGTCACACACAATTATAATAAAATATGTTTTGTGTACTTGAGATAGCTCCTCGTCATGATTCAAAACTTTGACGCTTACACAACCTCTAGATGATGGTTAGCCTTTTCCCAAAAGCTTATCCGCTCCACAAATATTATAATAAAAGAAATAATAATTAAAACACATATACGCAAACATCATATCATAATCCAATCCAAAGTCATGCATGGTCTATAATCAAGTTAAGGGCATATGCCCACAATATAATCATCCAACAAAAAGAAGTTCAAAACATAAACAAATGATAACAAAGGCCCCCCATCCCCTCCCCTCCCCCCTACCACCACTGAGGCGCTGATCCTAGCAATAAGATCAGCAGAAGTCATGATAAATCTTTGTTGAGCCCGGGTGCACCGTAGACCTCGAGTAATGGGCCTTGTGAAGAATGTCCTTACACAAACCTGGATGTGCAGCTACATCTAGTACGTGCAATTATCTTCTCATCCAATACAAACCATCTGCCTCCTTGACCAAACCTAAATGAGTCCTCTATAAAAACCACTTCTCAGCAACTAATCAATTTCCTAGGCCTGCTCGACATGATCTGCCATTGTCAAACTAATTGTAAGTCTTGCCAACATTACCACTAGGTGTTGGTCTGCCACATCCTCTCTCTTGTCCTCATATCTGATACCCATGGCTAACAGTTTGGCTTCACATGCAACTGGTCTCCTGCTCAAGGCAACTTTGACCGCATTTACCTTAGGCAATGTCGACATCGTAATCTGCGAGAAGCTCTAACCATCTTCGTTGTTTGCTATTCAAATCTTTCTGCATGAAGATGTATTTCAAGCTTTTGTGATAGATAAAGAGCTGAAGGGACACTCCATACAGATAATGTCTTCATATGCGCAAATCCAATACAACTACTCCGAGCTCGAAGTTATGTGTCAGATAGTTCTGCACATGAACTTTCAGCTGTCGGGAAGCGCATACAATTACCCTGCCCCTCTGCATTAATACACAACCATGTCTGATACCTGATGCATCATTGCATACCACAAAATGAACATGACCGTTAGGTAGACTCAACACTGGAGAAATGGTGAGTCTCTCCTTCAGAGTTTAAAAACTTTGTTCACAAGCATCTGCCTACACGAAACACTCCTTCCTTGTTAGCCATATGAGAGGGGCTGCCAAGGATGAGAAACCCCTGTATGAACCTCCTATAGTATCCAGCCAATCTTAAAAAACTCTGTATCTCTATGGCTGTAGTAGGCTGCTCCCATCTTAGTACTGCTTCGACCTTCACTGGACCGACCACGATTCCATCTGTTGATACAACATGTCCCAGAAATATCACTTTGGACAGCTAAAACTCACACTTAGAGAGCTTTACATACAAGTGGTGCTCCTGTAGAGTCTGCAAAGCAATCTGCAGGTATATCACATGCTCCCTTCTAGACCTTGAATAAATGAGGATATCTTCCACAAACACTATCATAACTGTCTAGGTATGGCTGAAACACCCAATTCATGAGATCCATGAATGATGTCAGTGTGTTAGTTAGCCCAGAAGGCATGACTAAGAACTTGTAGTGGCTGTACCGAGTCCTAAAGGCTATCTTCTGTACATCTTCTTGTCATATCCTCCACTGATAGTAGCCAGATTGTAGATCAATCTTCGAGTACACTGCATGTTATCCAAGATCGTTAAACATGTCATCTATCTGTGGAAAGGGATAACGTTCTTCACCATAAACCGGTTGACCATTTTGTAGTAAGTGCACAACCGTATACTGCCATCCTTCTTCTGGACGAAGAGGACTAGAGCACCCCAAGGTGAGGCACTAGGGTCTGATGAAGTCTTGCTCCAATAGCTCTTACAACTGGGTCTTGAGTTTTCTGAGCTCAAGTGGTGCAATATGATACAATGCCCTTATCCTGATGGTGGGAATTATGAGCGTGCTTGCACTCGAAAGCCCTCATAACTACCTTGGGTAAGGTCAAACATGAAAACGTGGCAACTACTGCTTGAAGGTTGATGCGAAGACTAGATACAAACTAGGTGGCTTACCCTCTCTTCGACATAAAGCTACTTGGGGAAAACATCTCTAGCATCAGGAACCTAGCGATAAGAACTTTATCTTCTTCTTCACTCTGATGGTAGTGGAGAAGTATTGGGAGCAGAACACCTCCCAAAACTCAACCCATGATTTCTGCTCCAAAGCCCTACTCTCCAAGAATGTGGTATTAGCAGACTCCCACCAGAGCTTGCCCATACTTTGCACAATCCTGGTGGCCACGTGCATCCAAAGACCCTGTGGACATCCCTTTTTCGTCAACACTCCACGCGCCATGTCAACTCACTCCAATGCCACTTCAAGATCCGTGTTCCCAATGAACAACTATCCATCATTCTTCAAGAACCGGTCGACATCCCAACTCTCTCTAGACTGGTGGTGCTCTGGTCATTGATTGTCGAAACCCTCTCCAACAACAAACTATCGTGGTCTCGCAATCTGCCCCTTGCTGCTGGCATGTTGGGGAACAGAATTCCCATAGTGCCAAAATCTCGTACAACCCTACTGCAGGCTGGGCTATGGAGACATGTAGAAACTGTGCAGGTGGTGGTGGTGATAGCAGCATGCACTCTCGATCAGACGCCACTACAGGAGTCTCTGCCTCTGTAGGCCTCTTCTCCAATCTGGCCACTGCAACAACCATCATTGAGATTATGTCGAATAGCCGGCTCACATCATAATGGGACAGTTGCTCGGCCTCCCGTGATCTCATCTGCTCAACCTTTAGGACCTACTACTCCTCTCATAACACCCTGATCATCTTGGCCTGTGGGTTCGCCATCAGCTCTCGTGCAGGTGATGGGGATCACCTAACAGGTGCCTCCGCCAGTGAAGGTCTACGCTGAAGTGGGTGTATACCTCTGTGTGGAAACTCAGTCATCTGATTTGATTAACAGCCACCAGAACTCACATAGACAACCTCACAAACTAACAATCTGTGCAATGCAAAATGGGTTAGCAAAAATACACGCAGAAAGACATCCCTATTGTCTAGGCCGTGGATTGGCTCAGGGGTGGGTGGTCTTAACTAGAAGGTGATAGCCCTGTAGATTCGTTCCCATGGTTCGATCCTTCCCAGTAAAACGCGGCGTGTTCGAATTCTGATCGCTTTTACGCGAGAAAGGGGGACCACCCTCTAAGCCTAAGTATTCCTCAATGACCGATAGCGTACAAGTACCGTGAGGGAAAGGTGAAAAGAACGCAGGCTACATGCACTTATGGTTTGCACCCGATAACATTTTTGCATGTCCTATAGAGATTAGAATCGATCGTAAAGGTTCCAAACACACGGCAAACATGCACTAGATTCGTGAGGGACATAGTTTAAACATCTATCTTGACCTAAGCAAATTGAACCAAAAGGGAAAAAGGTCAGGCACGTAGCATCTAACGGGGGTACCGAAGCCGTAGGAGGCTAGGATCGGGCAACACATACCATATCATACTCAAACCACTGCAATAAGGGTTGGACCCAACAAACCCGGTCAGGTAGAGACCAAACTAACAAAAAATCTTTTTGCATCGCAAAAGAGTCAATCGGGATGGAGGGGTGGGGGGAGACAAAGACTCTCTCTCTCCCCCCATTTTTTATTAATTAATAACTAAAAAACTCTAAAAATAGGCTCCACACCATCACACTCACTAAGCTCTTCAAGCTCTCAATTGTCTTCAAACTCTCAATTACCTCTAAGCTCTCAACTTCTCTCCAAATTTTAATTTTTTCTTCACTCTTTTAAATTTAATTTTTTTATTATTTTTTCAAATGGCATGTTCTCGTAACCTTGCAAATATTGTTGATGAATTTGAAAATGTGATGATGTGAATGAATCTGGTGTCCCTGTTGTTGTCAAAGCTGATAATCCCCGGAGTCTAACTTAATTCTATCAATGCAAGCAAATCTGGAACTTCCTCAAGCAAGGCCAAAAAAAAGAGGAAATAGTCTAGTGTATGAGACTATTTTGATAGGGCCATTGACGAGGTAACAAAGAAGCAGAAAGCCCAATGTATGTATTGTTCTGGTACTCTAGCCATCATACAATATAGTACATCTTTGCGTCATGCTAGGAGGTGTCCTCCTAAATGTAGTACAAGGGTTATTAAATAGACTACGTTGTCCACTATGGGGGAGTCAAAAGTTTTTATATACCTTTCGATGTTGAACTTAATAAATAAAAAAGATTGAAAAAGTATTGTTTACACAAAATTTCTTTTTTCGTTTGCTAAAAATTTATGGTTATATAGTGTATGCATAACTTCTCAATCCAACTTATGTTCCACCCCTCAGGCGAGTTTGTCTTATTTAAGATTATGATTATTTTTTATGTTTAATTTCTCAAATTTTTGAATCACATAAAGGTTTTTTTCCTTTCAGGACAGGCTTGTGGAGAAGTCGTCAACATATAGGATATCTTGGTTGCACATTTTATTGCTCAAATGGCCCTAGATGTCTTTCTTATAACAAATTATATAGAGAGAATAGGTTGAATCCTAATAAATTTGGTATTGATACATAGCATAGATGTCATAGTACTTATACAATGCTATACCAGGGTGGATATGCATTCTAATGGTTTAACGCATTGATTTTATTTCAAAATAGCAAAAATGATTATTGATTTTTAATAAGTTTTTTATGAAGCAACTAATATGCTTTCTGGCACTTATTACCTACTTTTTTATTTATTTCTCCATAGCATTTCTAAAATTATTGTATAATTTTCTACGTGTAGAATGAATTTTATTCTATAGACTTTTATTTAAGAAATGGAGGCCAAATTTTTATAATATGAGAAAAGATGACCATTGATGCTCTTAATTGTAGTAGCAATGGACTCTAGGTATAAACTTAAAGGAATAATAGTTTGCATGCCACAATATTATAAAAATATGGAGATTGATGAATGTGATTAAAATATAATTACTGAGAAAGATCTTTAAAATTCTGTAAAAAAAAATGTATATGTCGTATTAAACAAGATATAATCATTACAAAAGTTTACGCGGAGCCTCATCTCCTGCGGGTCCTTCAAGTTTGAGTGTGAATCCTCTTGGACTAATGTGGGATATGGAAGAAGAAAGCGGATACGAGACAAATGATCTTGACCACTACAATGTTGTTTGAGTGTTGTTTTGACTTTACGAGAAGAAAAACCATGATGTTTTAGGTTGGTGGAAAGCAAACTCAAGTACTTTTTCAATTCTAAGTGTTATGGTGAAAGATTTGCTTACAGCACCTATGAGTATGGTGTTCGAGGAGTTAATGTAAAACCCGTGACTCGAGTTAGAGTTTTATAATCAGAACCGGTTGGTTTGACCGCTATTGTCAATCGTCAATTTCAGAGCGTGGGTACTGAACCGAGGCTGCTCATATGTTATAAACTATGAGAGTCATGTGTGCCTATGTATATAATGATAACGTTGGTAAGATAGTAGCAGAATTACTTATCAAAATATACGAGAGTATGCCAAGATTTTTATTATTATTTTTGTATTAGACCGTAAAATTATTTTTAAGCTGAATAATGCATTAGGACGCGTTCCGAGTAGTTTTGGTGGGTTATTAGTTATAGAGTACATCATTGTGATGCTTTGGTGTGCATTATATTTTATGGGATTTTTCCCTATTTATTGGATATTTTAATATTTATTATGAGTTCATTATTATTTTAACTTGAGTCGGAGTTGAGTCAAGTTTTTATTTACGATATCACCACCGAACCATTTCTTCCTCTCGACGCTTCTCTTCTTTTCCCAAACCCTCGACACCGCCCCTCTGCTTTTTGCCGACGCCACCCCGCCACTAACTGACGCTGCCGAACCCCACCGCATCGCCACCATGCCGCCCCGAGCGCCCTTGGCTACCGCCGGGCCTCCACGAAGCTAGATAGCCGCACCCTAGCACCGCACTCCCATCGTTGGTGACCATCCTCGCCGCCAACCAGTCTTGGCCTCAACGTCACCGACCCTCTTACGACCTTCCCCGACCGGAGCGACGCCTAGTGCCGCCCATCCCTGCCGGATCTCGTCACCCCACCACTGACCGCCCCAGTGTTGCCATCTCCGCCGATCTTGTCAATGTTGTAGACGCATTCGGCTCGCCGACCAGGTGCCAACAAAACCCCATACCACAACCATCCCATTGGTTAGCCACAGCCGGCAACATCCGCCAAAAAAACGCTAGAAAGCTGCTGAAAACTGCCAAAAAAATGCCAGAAATAGACGGAAAACTAGATTTGTTGGAATTCGCCAAATCCTCCGTTGAGCTGATCCAGTCAAACGCGATTGAACTTCGGACGCTGCCGACTGCCAAATTTGAGCTCCGAGACACGCGGCAAAATCCTAGTCGTCGATTGCAAACGATGTGAGGTATAATTACCTCCAATTTAATTATTTAAAATTGAAGATTGTTAGCACAATGTGCTTGGATTGATGAATTGAGTGCTAGAAATTTTATTGTAAATAAAAATAAAATATGAATTGCCTGATTGAAGTGTATTAAAACAGATGCAAAGCACCTAATTAGGAAATTAAGTAAGTATCGTAATCTAATGCAATGTGGTGTAGGGATAATTTATGTGTGATTCATGTATGATGTGGTGTGTGTATGCTATAAGATGTTCGATGCATCACTCAGTTAGCGGGCACTAACTTTTAGTTTGATGTATAGATACAGAGTAGGAGCTTGCTGCCTAGGCACGTGGACATGATTGGAGCTTCTGTCATGATTGGAGCTTCTGTCAGGTCCGTTTAGGGCTCGTTCCCTATTTTAGTCTCTATTCTATTGCATGTTAGTTTTATTACATGTAGTACGGGTAAGTGGCATTTTATCAGATCACACTTAACCTGGGTCATTTAATCGATCAATCTTCCGGAGTAATAACCCTCGAGGGTGAGATCCCTAGAGTTGATTTTAAAAATAAGATCCACCGCATTGCCTTCGAGCATATTATATAAATCCCTTCCCAGACCTATATATAGTTTTATCGAGTTTTCAGTGAGACAAGAGATGGGCAAACCGACTCGCACTTATCATGAGCGGGTGCACGTGCCAGTCAAAGCGAGCTCTGGATTAATGAGTAGGCTGTTCCAAACCCGAGGGATCCTAACAACTCCTGTTTTGAGTTCCTCACACCCGGAGAAACATAGAGGCTTATGGGTACTATTCAGTATAGCGCACGTCCTGACTTGTGGTTCAAAGGGTACTAAAAGTGACTCCGTGAGAGTACTTGACTTTTGTGCTGAAGGAGAGGGCTTAGGATATACTGGTAGTCCCAAGGGACCACGTGAGAAAATGCTGAGAGAGGGATCAGACCATTCTATTTGGGATGCTATCGGGTCTATAGCCCGGTGGCTCTTCAGTAGATGCCCTTAGGAGTGTTCACGAGAAGTATATAAAGGTTTTCTTTAAACTGAGAGTCAGCTCTCATTTACCAGTTTATTTTGTAGTCATATTTTTGGACGAGTAACACTCATTACGAACGTTTTTCTTTATATATATGTAGGTGAGGATTAATTACTGGATATGTCATCTTGGACGGAGGAGCAGTGACCTACCTTGCACACATAACACGCATGCTCGCCGACAAAAATATTTGTTTTGACTGTTTTGATGTTTTGTTATTTTATTATGAAAAATGAAATTCTTATGATGAAGGTTTGGGTATATGGAAATAGATAGTGATAACATGATCAGAAATATATATTAGTGTAAAGATCGCATGATATAGGTGAAAATGAGCAAACGAGCATGTGGGTCGAGACCCAAAACGTAGAATATTTTGATGTGATAGAATTAAATATTTATATGAAAAATACGATACAATTAATATATATTGATGTATATATTTATACAAATTGCTTTGACAGGGTGGCCCTTAATTACACTTTTAGGGGAGACGATGCCCGTTTATTTTATGAATCTTATCGTCATTATTTTTGGTATAAACTGGTTATCGTGTCATCTATGTAGTAGCATATTAGGGTTCCGTGCATTCATCCATGCTTAGTGATCCACATCTTCCATCCGATGATGCCAAGAGTATATCCACTCGGGACCTGTGACATTTCGGTTGTCACAGGCAATATTTAGTAAGAGTGTCGAATCATCTCCATAGATAGAAGTCAATTAGTGTAGGATACAATTGATGCTGCCATGCTCATGGAGGACTCACATCATGAAGAGGAAAGATTAATCCAACCTCTACAATATGAAGAAGCAATTGAGTTTTTTACTTATTTCTCAATTGTGGCTGATGAATAATTTGTACTTTGAATATTATAATTTTTTTATAATGATTTTATATTGCATATGATTATCAGTGGGTATTAGGTGCCAACCTAGTTAGGATTTACATATACCACTATTACGCAATTTATCATTTCTTACTTTTTACAGTAAATATAATCAAATTTTAACTTTTTTCCCAATAATTTTTACAATAATATTTTAATAATATTATATCCTTTTAAAAAATTTTAATCATCTTTATTCTTTTTTACTTTTATAAGTTTATTATAAAAAATGAGTTCGAGCTCGAGGTCGAGCTGATCTTGGCTTGATTTAACTAAGGCTTGCGAGTTGAGTCAAGCCGACCTCATACAGTGATGAGAAGAATCTGGCTCGGCTCATGCAAGCCTTCAAGCACGTGTTAGCCTATCTTGAGCCGGCTCGCCTTGGCTCAACTACCATGGCTAAGCAATTGCCCCAAGGGAGTCAATTGGGTATTCCAATGAAAATTAGAAAATGAATTAACCAATAAAATTACAACAAAAATAAAACTATTAAATCAAATTATTTAGTTTATCACCTAATTTAATAAAAGTCTGCCTTTAAAATTAAAATGTATATCTAAGATCGTAGATCATTATACTCCATATCATTATATATTCAAAGGGTCTATCTGTAACTCTAATGACCCGACACAAAGTATAATGTAATGGGTCTATGTCATTTCTTTAAAATGGTTAACCCAAATGAAAGATTTATAGTCCATTCCCACTTATAAATAGGATCTTCTCCCAGTATGTATTAGATGTGCGACTTAGTTGAGGGATCTCACAATCCACCCACCTTAGGAAATTTCGTCCCCGAAATTCCTACACTTAGCCCGTTGCTAGCCCTAACCCATGACCTTCCATGGCCCGTGACCCACGACTTTCCATGGCCCATGATTGAGAGCCTAGCCAACATCCATAGTCCAACCCATCATCTAATACGGAACCAGGTTACTCTGATACCATTTATAACGACCCGGCCCAAAGTGCAATGTAATGAGCCTAATTCATTTCTTTAAAGTGGTTAACTCAAGTTGAAGATCTATAGTCCATTCCCAGTTATAAATAGGATCTTCTCCTAGTAGGTATTAGATGTGAGACTAAGTTGAGGGATCTCACAGTCCACCCACTTTAAGAAAATTTGTCCCCAATATTCCTACACTTGGCCCATTGCTAACCCAACCCACGACCTTTCATGGCCTGTGACCGAGAGCCTAGCCAATGTCCGTAGTCTAGTCCACCATCTAACATGGAATTAGGTTGGCTCTGATACCATTAGTAACAACCCAGCCCAGCCCAAAGTTTAACGTAATGGGCTATGTTATCTCTTCAAACATTGTTAACCTAAGTTAAAGATCTATAGTTCATTCCCACTTATAAACAAGATCTTCTCCTAATAGGTATTAGATATGAGACTAAGTTGAGAGATCTTACAGTAACACCTGATTTCGGTTCACCTAAGAACTGAATTAGAAATGTTACGATCGAGTCGAGTCATGTCTAAGTTGTTAATCTCTAAGAATCGATCTACAAAATAGATGGAAGCAACCCACTTAGCGTCATGAGAACGGAAGACATTGCTAAATATGTGTCAAAACACATCAAATATAAAACAAAGTAAGAAAGAAAATAATTGCGCTGAGCTCAAGTGTGTATAACGTTTCTCTATCCTCCCACCAAAGTTGACTTATGATCGCAAGACCTACATATATAGTATGAAAAATGTCAGTAACTAGTGTTACTAGTTCAAAAAATTGCTAATACAAACTGGCAAACGGATATTCTATTACCCACATAAACTTAGAAAGCATCAGAATTATTTCACACTGGGCGGTAAGAGAATATACTTAAACAAGTATCGTCACGCATGCATGGTAAATATTTATATTCATACATACAATACTTATGCCCTCATGTCCTCTATATTACACCCGCCACATTACTCGAGTGGCAAAATGAACGGTTAAGTTAGTGACAAAAATTCCAAAAATGTACTGCATTAAGCAGTACGCTCATACTCCGCATTACCCAGGGTTTGAAGGACTACTAGTGCAGTTCATAGATTCCGTACACACTCTTAGTTGTAAAAGTTGTAAACAATCATATTTGTACAAATATGCTTGAGAGAGGATTTAATATTTAGTTTTTAGATCTTATATTTCGAAAACCATCAAGGGGTCTCAAACTTGAAGAAACCATGTGTAGAAAACACGACTAAATGGCCCAACATTTGAGGGATCTGATAAAACACAGCTGATGTCGTCCTATGTCTAAAACACGGTTAAACTCAGCATGCAGAGAGTCAAACAGAGATCAAGCAAATAGAGAGAATTACAGACCTGTGGTCCAAGCTCCAAGAGTATTGGCACATCTACGGTGAGCTCAGACTCCAAAACCTACATTGAAACCAACTGCTAAGCAAAATACTAACATCTCTATATTATACATGCTCGTGGTGTGCGCTCACATCATCAATACATCCTAATAAATAAGACAGTACGAAATAAACTTACAACTAAACCTCAGCACAAAAATCGAGATACAATAAAGAAAATAATACATAAACAAATAATAATAACATAAATAAATACACTCATGAATAAATAGATAAATAATAAATAACTAAAAATAATTAATACTAATCATAAAATAATAATATCATTATAGACTATAAATACACTGCTAAACACGAGTTAATAACTAATATAATCATGCTAGTAAGCATATAAATAATAAATAAATAAATACATACTCATTCGATAAAGAAATAAATAATGATGAATAAACATATATACAATAAAAAGAAATAAACATACATGCAGCAAACAAGTAGACAAATAAATAAATGAATAAAATTAAGTTAACATAAATAAGATTAATATTAATAAGCAAATTTATCAATAATAATAACAAACAATCACATAAGCATTCATCATATACGATAACATATAAATAAAAAGCAATAAATAATGATGAATAAATAAATTAATAAATAAAATGTTCAAAACATACAAAATATGCTAAATAATAGGAATATACATCTAAACTAATGTATGGGCTCTTGAATTACCGAAAATGGTAAAAAACTAGTTGAAAATGGCAAACTGAGTCAATTGAGATGAGCCAACCGAGTCGAGCTAAGTTGACTCCACTAAGGATGGCAAGAGTGCTGGGCCTGGTAAGTGGATGCCGACACGGGTTCGAGCATCACCATGGGACTATTGGGCAGGTGAATAGGGTCGAGTAGGCGGATGCGAACATGGACAGACAGACATGAATGCGGGGAAATAGGTATGATGGGGTGGGTAGCGCCTGTCGTCAGAAAATGCCGACGATGGTGTGGTGGGGTTCACCGCCAGTTGGGATCGACGGTCCTAACGACACTGAACATGGTGGCAGTGGTGAGCGATAGAGTCCCGCCGCTGGCTAGCCGGAAAATGGCCAAAAAAGGCAGAATTGCCGTCGAGTGCGGCGGCGTCGCCGGTGGCGATCGTGGCCATGGCGGTGGTCATAGGTGCTCTTAAAATGAAGATCCTCATCAAGATGAAGCTATGTGGGTGCTTGGAATAGCCGGAGGTGGCATGGCGGTGGTCGAAACTGACTGCAAATAGGCCGTCGCTAGTGACGACTACAATGGTGCCGGTGGTCATGCGAAGTATAGACAAATAGCCAGTCACGATGTGGTCATGGGAGTGCTTGTCTGGTGGGCCAAGGGATGGCCGGGAACTCAACGGTGGCAAGCTGAAGTGGCGGCGGTGGTAGGGGTGTAAAACTCAAAAAATGGGAGAAAAATCACTGAAAATCGATGGTGAAAGGCTGATGTGGACGGCTTTGATTTCATCACATGGCACAATTTGAATGTTTGGTAACTCGTGGTCTAGTGGGGCCCACCTATGGGTATATGTAATATATATGAATAAAGTTTTCCTAGGCAAGGGGCTGGAAAAAATTTCCTGCCCCAAAGTTCCACCTGGGCCATCCGATTACAAGGACGACCCAAATCTAATCCTTGAGAAACGACGCCACAGCTCCCCCCCCTTCCTATGCCTGCGGATGTCCTCCTTCCCCTACGGCCGATCCCGCCCCCACCGCTACGCTACCCAACCCCACTACGCTCCCCCTCTCCCCTGCCGTGGACGCCACCTGGAACATGGATCTGTGTTGCCCTTGTAATCGGATGGCCCAGATAAAAATTTAATTTATTTTTTCAAAAAAACCAATGGATCTGGGCCTTCCTTGTAATTGGACGGCCCAGATGAAAGTTTGGAGCAAAAAACTTTTCCAACCCCTGGCGTAGGAAATCAATTATATATATATATATATATATATATAGAAAAAAAGCTCGGATCGAGACCGTCCAAAGTGAAAACTGGATCGAGTCCTAAAAGTGACTTTATAGGTGGGAATTGAAGTAAGAAAGCTAAATGGGCCTCAAATCTTTAACTCAATTGAGTGAAACCTACAACTCAATCATGCTGGGCCCACAAGGGCACAATCTGGTGATCCAAAATCCCTATGATCCACGTAAATGAGATACCATGAATATCTCAAATGGATATTAAACGGTGCAATAGCTTAAATCTAGTGCTAAACCTTGATGGGCCCGTAAGTAAACAATCGCATACTTTGTGTATACACTGATAACTCGCATTTTGCTGTAGCCTATCTGAATTTATCATCTACATGTCAGAGATACTCTACAAAACTCGTGACTCAAGTCAGAATTTTACATTAGTGAACTAGTGTGTTAAAACCGTTGGTTCAGGTCGAGTCAATTAAATGAGCCGTGAGTTGTGAGCGATGAGGGTCAAGTGTCTTTGAGTATATATGTAACGACCCGCCTTAACCGGCCCAATGTTACTAAAAAACATAATTAATATTAACCCTGAACCATAACCTAACAAAAATTTGGGAAATTTATTTATCATAGAATAAATCTCGCCAGGTTAAATATAAGATGCAACATAAACAAAAGATAACTAGCTATGTCAATGCATAGCCCCATAGCCTTTGACCGTTTCCCATAGCCACACTTATGACTCAAATAATGTAAAGAGGAAGTCCAATTCATTATCAATTCACCAAACCTTGGTTGGTAAAAGAACCACCAACCACACTCTCAATCTTCTGCCCGAATCTGCACACCTGCGGAACCAATTCTACGTTAGTGATAAAGCTACTAAGCTGCATAATTAAATGAAACAATTCAATATAATCCCTATCTTTATTTCATAATATTTTTACTAGTTATGAGCCTGTGCTGAGCTCTTATTTTTGTCGGGAGGGGAGGCCTCGCCATCTGGCTTCTATCCCATGCATGTGCACACATGCTACGTGGCCCACGGCCTGTAGTTATAAATATTTCCATTGACTCACCCTCTCGGTATCACAAGTGCATAATAAGCCATCTTGCGCCACCGCACCCTATTACCCGTTTGGCCTAGGGGCATGTATTCCAATTTGTGCATCCTGCCTCACGACCGAGACTCCCAATTTGTGGGTGCTGCCTTGTGACAGAGACTCCAAATTTGTGGGTGCTGCCTCGTGACAGAAACTCTCAATTTATCTTTCCAGTAGTTTTAAAAGTTCAACCCCGTGTCGGACTGAGTCAATTCCTTGACCCCGGTTGCACTCGGCGCATGGTGGTCGAATCTGGGCTCAGGCCTACCAAGGCTGCCAAAAGGGAATATACAACATTTCAAATAATTATACGGACCTGGATAGTTCACAAGTGAACTCGTAACCGCGACAGATGATCCTAATTTCAACGAGAAAATAAAATTATACATGAGTATAATTTTATTCGAGTGGAAATGCATGCAGCTAAAGGATTTAAGTATGCCGTGATTACACGTTGTCAACACAAACATACAGCATTCCCAATATCAAACAAGTCTAGTGGGGTACTTAATTATTCATGTGACATAATTATTTAAGACATACTTTACCTTTTAAATTAATTACTTAAATCACAAGTTACACTTAACTAACGGTAATTAAATATTAACTTATAACGAAGTAATTTATTACTCTTATTAGTATGTTTTCCTTTGAGACGGCAATTACTTAACCAACGATCTTAACGATTTAGGTTTAAATTTTTTAATTAATCACTATCATTATTAACAGCAATTTAGTAAGTACCTAGGTACTTAATTCATTAGATAGAAGCTGGTATATACCTATAATAATTTATTAACCTTTTTACTAATTCCTGACTATTTAATTGGCATTTAATTAAATCATTCCATTACATTATTTAAAATGATTTGTATTATCTTAATTCAATGATACTTTTAATTTAATATATTTCAAATTATTCAAGTAAAGAAAGACTTGAACTTTATTTATTTTTACTATGCCATTTAAGTTCAATACTTATGGCCCATTTTTCTACCTTACTAACTCGTTATTAAAATAATTAACTTTAATTACCTTATATTGCATCTAATATAGTAAAGGAGAAATCTTTATTTCACCAATCACTTATAACCATCCGATTTAAACGAATTAATTATCAACAATTAATCACTACCATAATTATATTACTCATGGATTACCTAATTATTATCAATAGTGTGAAATTAAGAATCATAAGGACTGAAATTATTAAGGACCTATGCCGTCTATCAATCAAGATCATAGGAATAAGCAATGCAAACATATCAATGATAATTCCACTAACTATTAATGACTATGAAACCACTTGCATCTGACTCCACCCTAAATCATTAAATTACTTGATAACAATCCAACATCATGCAATTTAGACACCACGACGAACAGGAAGAAGATCGTAGGAATAAGCAATGCAAACATATCAATGATAATTCCACTAACTATTAATGACTATGAAACCACTTGCATCTGACTCCACCCTAAATCATTAAATTACTTGATAACAATCCAACATCATGCAATTTAGACACCACGACGAACAGGCAGTAATAGGTATTGCTACCCATCATACGACATTCCCCAAAAAGAACACAGCAACACCCAGACATGACACATATGATTTAAAGAAAAGATGATCGACCATGAACCAGCAATGTAGAATCGATGCCCTCACCAACACGAGGAGCAGCAAACAGAAAGAGAAAAACAAATCGACACACCCTCAACAACACAACCAACCCCCAAAAAGAATCACGGCAATTCATGCAAACAAAATCGACAAGAACTCCATGCATAAGACGCTAGGGACCCTGCAACTCAAGTATCTTAAACCAACCAGTTGCATCCTAGAGAAAATTGATTAAGTAACAGAAATAGCAAAGGCGACCATGGAATGCATGCATATGGGGCAACCAAAACAACAACTACGAAAAAGAGCAAAAGCAGGAAAACGACGTATACCGAACATGATGTGAAGATGATATATAAGAATGATGCTTAGATAGAAGAGTAAAAAGGAGAGGGAAGAGATAGTTACACAAGCTAGGAGGAGGCGTCTGGGACGGAGAGGAGAAGTAGACGGCTAGGGAGAGGATTTTCCACGATCTCTACTACTATGTACCTCCTCCATAACCTCAACCAATCCCTCAATTAAATTCCCACACCCTGCCGCCCATTCATGGATAGGTATCACTTAGGTTAGAGTTCATTTTTCCTTTTCTCCCACTCCTCAAGCCGTCACCCACCCAAGACCGGGGATTTGGCCCTAGGTCGAACCATGACTGATTGACTAGTAATAATAATAATAAATTTGATGACTAATCATATCGATTCATCAGTATTAATTTCATAAAATAGTATTTAATACCAGTATCGAGTCTTACAAAAATCATAATTTAAATAACAATTTTTTTTCCACGGTGTTTACAATATACGATGATAACATTGAAAAGATGATGAGAAATAAGCTATCAATGTATATGAAACTATGTAGTATATTTTTTTTATGTATTTAATCGTAGAAATAGTTTTCGGTAGAATAACGCATTAGGACGCGTAATAGGGCAGTTTGGGTGGGCTATTAGTTATGGAACATGTCATTGTGGTGTTATGGTGTGTAATGTGTGTTATGGGGTTTTTTTACTATTTTTTTGGATTTTTCTAGGATTTATTACGATGTAGTTATTATTTTTGACTCGAGTGAGAGTCAAGTCAATACTTACAATAATGCCACCGAACTATTTCTTCTCCCTCCTGACACCTTTCCCCTCTAGACTCTCACTGCCACCATCGCCGATGCCACCCCACCGATGATCGACGCCGCTAAGCACCGCCGTGCCGTGGCCGTGCCACCCTGACCAACCCCGACCACCGTCTGGCCGCCACGACTCCAGAATTGCACCATGAACGAGCGATGTTCCCCGAGTCGATTCACCACTGTCCGTGCTGTGCCGCCACCGCTGTGATGACGACAACCACTCCCTCAACCTCCCCGACATTTCCCCCTCCCTAGTGCTACCATCGAAGCCGGTCGTGGCGCTGATCGGAGCGACCAACTGCCCCGTTCAAACTCATTACCGCCGTCGGCGGTCATCATTGCTGCTACCGCCCTTGCCGTCACCACCATTGTGTGCTGACCCTTACTCTCCGAGACGTTGCTGACCCTTACTCTCTATTGCCTCACCAGAACAGTCGCTGGGAAACCGCCTCGAGTTGCTGGAAAACTGTCGTAACCCACCGAAAAACAATCTGAACTTGCCAGAAAATCAGTTTTACTCGATTTCGTCGGATCTTCTACCGAGCTCATTCAGTCGAACCCGATTGAACTTCGGACGTTGCCGAGCACCGAATTTGAGCTTTGAGACTCGAAGAAACCCTTGCCGTCACCGATTGCCGATGACTCCATGTATAATTACCTCCAATTTAATTATTTAAAATTGGTAGTTATTAGCACAACATGCTAGGATTGACTGTTCGATATGATGAATGCTTGATTGGGAATGAAGTGATGATTTCCATGATTTGCTTGATAGTGAATGGATGCTAGTGATCAAATTAAATAAATTAAATCTGAGCATGCTAATTGGCTCCAACGCAATTTAGAAAAAAAGCATAATAAAATTGGTATGAATAGAATGAGTTGGAATTATTTTTACAAAGGTGATTGTTTGACTATTGTTAGATGATGATTGCATTGTATGTGTGATGTTCATGGTGAGTTTGATGCATCAGTCAGACAACAGGCATTAGCTTCTAGATTTGGTGTGTAGGTACGGAGTAGGAGCTCACCACCAAAGAGTGCAACCACGCTTGGAGATTCTACAAGGTCCGTTTAGGACTCGCTCTCGATTTATCATCTCATTCTATCGTGTTTTGTTTAGAACATGAAAGAGGGCATGTTGGGTGGTGGATTCATTGTATCTCACTCCACACGGGCCATTTGGCCGACCGTATTTTTGGTTTAATTACCCTCGTGGATGAGGATGAGATCCCTCGAGTTTGTTTTCTAAATTCAAATCCAGTTCACGATGCCTTCGAGCCTATCTCACTGAATTCTCCAACCAGGTCTATATATATATATATATA
>JAVDBV010083121.1:0-22875 GCA_032619315.1 Piper longum | reverse complement strand
ACCCTCATCTCGTCTCCCCTGCCTACCGCTTGAATCAGCCGATTCTTGTCGTCATCAACTCAGGGGTGAGAATCAGCCGAATTAGCCTAAATTGGCTTGGTCCAATTTTTGACCAAAATGATTTGGCCTCGTTTTGACTCGATTTTATACCTAACCGAGTAAAATCAGGCGATTCTAATCAGAATCGGCCAATTTTTATAACTATGGGTCAAACTTCTTGCTCAAATAAATTTACTTCTCAACAAGTAAATGTGTCTCTGGTCTACATCGTTCTTCCTTGTGGGCTAGTGGCCTCATTAAGAATCAATCCTTTTTTTAAAGATATTAAAGTGCTAGTTTTTTCGCTCTCATCTCAATTCATTCTTTTTTACATTGTGGTATATTAAGGCCCCACAATAGTTTTACAGGCCTCTTAATATTTACTTAATTTAGAATTATTATTATTAATATCATTACTTATTAGGAAAGTGTTCGACTATAATTCTACGTAACTTGGGAATTTGAAAAATATTGACAAATTTTAATATATTTATAACTATACTATCAAATTAAAGTTTGGTACTTATTATTATATAATTAATTTAATTTTTTACAATTTTTATATATTTATTTATTTACATATATTTAGTATTAAAAAAACTTAGAGTATAATTATATTCGAATTAAAAATTTTAAAAATAATTTTTTATTTATTTAATTATTTTATTTATTATAATTAAAATTATTTTTAATATTTTTGTACAACTATATTTTTTAATTTCAATAAATATTCATTAATTTATTAAAAATATAGTAATGATTTTTTAATAATTTCTTATATTCTTAATATATATTATTAATAAATTTCAAATATACTATATGCATAGCACAAGTCTTTGGCTAGTTTACCTAATTTTATTGGAATTTGCTTATTAGTAAAAATCTTTTTTTGTTGGGGAATATACATGAGGTAAATTCATTGGAAAATTTTCACAACCCATTTTTTTGTACTCAAATTATACCCCATTGTGATTGGTCCATGTGCAGTCTACCTGAATTCCACTAACATACAGATAAATTAACTTCGTTTGACATGATATAATTTAAATTCTTTTGCAACAAAGGAACTCAATTTATAAAATGGTAAAAAACCACTTGCATACATATAGAAAGGCTGATGTAAACAATTTTTTTGCATTTGTCTCCTTGTTCCATGGTCGTTACCTCACCTAAGTGTCTATTTATAAACTCACTTAAGAAAGTATAGTAAGAATCCACCTTTTTTTTATTTTCTACTTTCACTTCACATCAAAAACACATCTTTCTAGCATTATTTCATCTGAAAAACTAACCTCCTCATCATCATATCTTCTAAGATCATTTTTATAAAGAAGTACATTAAGAAACTTCTTCCTTCACTTTCACCTCACCTGGTTTCTCTGCGATAAACCCATAAACAAATGGGCTCGAACATTTTTGTTGGAGTTGATCTGCCCTGTGGAAGCATGAATCTGACAATATCGTCGTTAATCAAGAAAGAAATAAGAAATTGAGAATAAGGACACCGAAAAATTAAAGTAGAAACCACAAACAAGAGTAAAAAGGAGAGAAAATTCTTTATAATGAAGAATTATAAATTATTGTTTACAATAAAATTTCTTCTCTCTCTCAACCTAGAAGAAAATCCTCTTCTAGCACCATGAAATTGTCTTCTTTATGCATAAATATGTTATAATTATTGGGTATATTCTACATCGGTCATAGAAAGTATTGGTGAGTTATATATATGCTAATAAGAAAGCCTTATTTCTGAAGTTAATTTTTAGATTAAGAAAAGCTTGTAACACCTATTGCAACTCTTTTTTGAGCTAATTAGGCCTAACAATGGTATCAGAGCCAAAGTTGCGATCTTAGGAAATTTATTATTTGCATACACCGATTGTCGAAGTTTCCTTCATGGGTTCCACCTGATGATTTAAGGGGAGTTGGCTAGGTGGGTGCCATCTGACGAAAAGTGAGATTGCTGAACAATAATTATTTCAGGGTCACCTGATGTGTGAAGGAGAGTTGTGGTGATGTCCAATGTATAAAAGGGAGTTGTTGGGTCTATCCCACTTCGATCATAAAAAGTGTTGGTAAGTTGTATATAGGCTAATGGAAAAACCTTATTCTTTAAGTTAACTTTTAGATTAAAAGAGGTCCGTGACACATATTATAACTCCATTTTGAAGGCCCAAAAAGCCCAACAGTAGTATCAGAGCCCAAAGGTACCTAACAACAATAAGGATACACCAAAGAAAGAAATGAAAAATAGTATAAATACACGAAGAACCAACGAAAATCAATAAGAATCGTGCAACCCGCGTTGTGGGCACGCTATCGGTGCTCTAGCACTCAAGGGTCCTATTATTTTTCAACAAGTCCTTCGGTGCTTAGGTGGTCCAAAACTTAGCACATGAGTGTTCTGCTCCTTTCTTGGTTTTCTTCTTCCTTGCTCCAAAAAGTTCCAGATCAACAATCTCCACCTTGGTGAGAAAATGTGCTCCATATTCTTGAACCAAGCTGAAGATCAACTTTGTGCCAAAACTAGCATAAACCCACACCACATTGATAGAGCCACAACACCTCATGGGTTGCACACCTCATCATCCAATAATGAGACACTCCAATGAAGCTCAGACAATGATTGAACTTCTCCGAAGTCACCGGCTTAGTAAACATATTAGCTACATTGTCCTCGGTATGAATCTTCGCTAAGCTAACCAAATCATCACTAATAATCTCCCTGAGTTTATATACTAACATCAATGTGTTTAGTCCTTGCATGGGACGTGATTCTTAGCCAAATGAATGACACTCTGATTATCACACACCTCAACCTGATTCTGAGAAACCCTCACTTCATTCACTTAACCACATAACCTATAGATTCCTAAGCACACTCCACCATAGTCATATGTTTTGCCTCTGTCATAGACAAGGTGACTGTCGGTTGAAGCATTGACCTGCACGTTCTCTCAAAGTGAATACATAACCTATTATCAACCTCCTCATATCTAGATCTCTGACATAATATGAGTCCACAAAGTCAACTTGTTGTTCTCATGAGTATAAACCACTCCATAATTAGTAGTAACTCTCAAATATCGCAAACCCATTTCACAGCATTCTATTGCTCATTTTCTGGATTAGTTATGTACTTACGAATTATACTCACAACATGATCAAATTCTGGCCTTGTACAAACCATAGAATACATCAAACACCAAACAACTTGTGAATAAGGAAATTTTAACATTTCTACCATACCCCCATCTATTGTAGGAGGTATAGCCACCGAAAGTTTAAGCGGTGAGCAAGAGGAACTATTGCTGCCTTAGTGTTATTCATGCCAAACCTTTGCAAAACTTTCTCCACATACTTTCCCTATGACAACCGTAATTTTTTGGCCTTCCTCTCCCGTCTAATCTCCATTCTCAGAATTTTCTTAGTCTCACTTAGGCATTTCATATGAAACTCCATTGACAACTAATTCTTGAGCATCTATCAACATATTCACTTCAACCAAACTTTTAATAGCAATCAACATATCATCAGCATACAATAGCAAATAAATATATTACATATCAACAAGTACTCTGAAATAACCACATCTATCATATTCTAACCGAGTATATCCAACCTGAATCATGAAAGTATCAAACCACCTTTTATACCATTGGTGAGGAGACTAGTTCAATCCATATAGTGATTTCCTCAATTTGCACATCATATGCTCCTTGTCATATTCTTTCAACCCCCGGGTTGATGCATGAAATTCTGCTCCTCCAAATTTCCATAATGAAAACTTGTTTTCGCACGTAGTTGTTCCAATTCCAAATCGTATATTACCACTGAATCTAAAATCACTCTAATTGATGTATGTACCACCAGTGAGAGTATTTCATTATAATCCTCACCCTCTTACTAAGCATATCCCTATGCTACTAACCAAACCTTATATTTTTGTCCATATTTCTTGTAAATTGCATCCATTTTCTGAAACACTCATTTGCAACCTATTACCTTTCTTCCTTCCTTTTGGTGGCTCCACTAAATCCCAAGTCTCATTTTTGTGAAGAGACTCGAATTCTTCGATCATTGTTGTCATCCACCGGCTTCCTTCCTTTCTTTGCATGACCTCTTTATAGGAAGTTAAATCATCACTCCTCACCCTCAAAGCACAAGCGATGATGTCCTCAGACCCGAGTCGGACCAAAGGATGTATTTGCCTCCTCTCCCAATTCCTAGCCAAGGAATAAGTCTAGAAATGCTCCTGATTTTGAGTACCACTAATTAATGCTTCCTCTTAGATGTTTTAGGTAAATTCACCTCAACCTGCAATTTTGTAAAGGCATTTCCCACATCTAGCTCCACCAAAATAATGTTTCTTTCATCATCAACCTTACCCTCTACTGGATTCACATATAACCAACCTGGTTTCAACATGCTCTCCTCATCAAATATAACATCCCTGCTGATTATAACATTCTTTGATGTTGCATCCCATAGCTTAAAGCCCTTCATGCCTTTCTTGAATTTGGAGTCCAGCTTAGATTGTTATGTATTCGCATAAAATATGGACAAGCAAAGAGTTTCAAGTCATAATAGTTAACCAGTTTACCTATCCACATTTCCTCTAGACTTTTCCCTTCCAATGCCACATGAGATGACAACTTGATAATGTAATATGTCATACTTACTAACATAGCCCATAATATCTTAGGCAACCCCACATTTAATCTCATATGCCTTGCCTTCTCTAGCAAACTCTTATTCATCCTTTTAGCACTACTATTTTGCTAAGTTGTGTATGGTGTTGTAAAATATCGATGTTCACATTTGTGTTGATAGAACTCAATAAAGTCCTTTGACTTATATTCACCTCTATTATTAGACCTCGAATACCTGTGCTTCTTTCTAGTTTAAGTTTTCACTTCCACCTTCCACTATTTAAATATGAAAAAACTTTATCTTTATGCTTCATGAAATATACCCAAACTTTTTTAGAAAAATCATCTATAAAGATAATAAAATAGACAACACCACTATGAGATTTTTAAAATGCTAGCTCCCATACATCAATGTGAACACAATCCAAGATAGAACTACAATATGAGACGTGGGTAATCTAAATTATGCCTTTGCTTACATGCTAAGAACACAATACTTACAAAAGTTGGGATTACATGCCTTCAAACCCTTGAGTAAATCCCTCCTGTGGAGTTCATTCATGCCCTTCCTACTCATATGACCTAACCTCACATGCCAAAGAAAAGTGTTTTTCGTGTCCTTCTCAAAGTTAGACACTATAATAGCACCGACAAATGTGTATCCCTTTAACCTATACAAATTTTTGTTTTCCTGGCCTTTCATGATCAGTGATGATCCCTTAGTAACCTTCAAAACTTCGTCTGACATGGCAACTCTACATCCATCAGCGTCTAAACAACCCAATTAAATAAGATTCTTCCTTAATTCTGGCATATACCTCTCACATTAGTCAATGTTTGAATCACACCATCAAGTATTTTGATTCTCATGTATCCAATCCTAACAGTCTTGCAGTGAGAGTTGTCTCCCATCAGAATTGAACCCCCATCAAAAACTTAATAATCATGTAATTACTCTTTATTTGGATACTTATAAAATGAGCATTTAGAAACTAAAATCCAACTATCCTCACAATTATTTGCACCATATATGACATTGAGCAGATTCCCATCATCACGATCGGATTCAGCTCCAAAGGCTTGATTAATTCTTTTTCCTTCCTTTTTCACCCTATCTTGTTTCCTCTTATTGTAGTCTTTCTTGAAGTGGCCCTCATTTTTATAATAATAACAAACAACCTTGCTTTTAATATGCTAGCCCTTTCCCTTGCTCTCACTCCCTATCTGAAAGACTTTCCCCTTATTTTTAGGTTCTGTATCTACATAAAGATTATCCTCATCATTCTTGATCCCATACTTATCTTTATTCATTAATTTCCAAGACAAGAAAACCGTAATAAGGGCATCAATTTTGATGGAATTCATACTATAAAATAAAATCTTTGTAACTAGTTCATATACCAAATTCAGAGAGTTAATAAGCATAGAGGCTTTATCACCCTATGAAATCTTCTCATCAATGCACAAGAAATCATTAAAACTTGTTAAACTTACACAAATGAGACTGCAAAGAATCATAGTCACTCATCCTCAAGTAATGCAACTTCCTCTTAAGATAGGTCTTGCTAGTCAAGGATTTTGTCATACACATACTCTCAAATTTTATCCAAAAAGCAGATAAATACTTTATATGCAAAATACTATAATAAATTTCATCAGAGAGATGTATGTGAATGATACCCAGCACCCTCTCTTCCAAATTAAACTAGTCTTTATAAGACATGTCAGCATACTTTTTACCATCCCGAATAATATCCATGAAACTTTGATTAACAAGAATATCCTTAACATTTTCTTACCAAAGAACAAAGCTATTCTTCCTATTAAACTTCTCAACATCAAATTTCAAAGAAAACCCTTTGACTAACTAAATTCACAAAAGAGATATAATAGAATACCTTCAAGCTTTTTATGTAATGATTCTTGTCGAACTAAACTAGGACTCTAATACCAATTATTGGAGTATATTTGCCTTGCGGAAGTGTGAATCTCACTATATCACCGTTAATAAAGAATGAAACAAGAAATTAAGACCAATGACACCATAAAATTAATGTGGAAACCTCAAAAAAGAGTAAAAACTAGGAGAGAAATTTCTTATAAAGAAGCATTACAAATTGTAGTTTATAATAAAATTCCATTTCTTTTTCAACTTAGAAAAAAAATCCTCTTCTAAGACCTTCAAACCCTACTCCTTATCTAAAAATAGGTTACAACCAGGTTACACCAACAAAGATACACCGAAGAAAGGGATAAAAAATAATTTAAATATACAAACAACCCACAAAAACTACCCGTAACCTCATTAACTGTGTTGTGGGTTTTCCGCCGCCCGAGCGCTCCCAAACCGGAGCCTGAGCAACATGTATTTTTCAACTGAGTCTTTCATGAGCTCAGCTCTTTCCTTCGTTTTCTTCTTACTTGCTCTAGAGAAGAGTTCTAGATCAACCGTTTTTCCAACCACCTCCAACAAGCCATCCACCACTGCGGTTTGGATTTCACTGCCATCGATCCGTGTCGTGTTGTTCAAGGAGAAGTTATAGTACTAGGTTGCTGGTTTGGTAGGGAAGGTGGTGGCAATGGACAAAGCTACCCAAAATCTATCAAGAACAAATTTGGCCAAGGTGCGCGTGGAGGTTATCTTGCCAAGACACTCCCCGATAGGCTGAGGATTGAGATGGGAGATGTTGGGGTTTGGCAGGATGTGGTGATTGAGAAGTTGCCTTATTATTCACTATAACAAGCAGGGTCATTCCACCAACATTTTCTAGTTCAACAAGGTGAGTGATGAGAAAGAAGAAGATGATGATGATCAAGAGAAGGTAGGTTCTATATCTACTCTCAGAAGTCATCCAAACATCGCACTCGATCAAGATGAACAAACCTTGCTTGATTTCCAAGCTCAAACATGCCCTTCTATCCTAAATAAATCCAATAAGAAGAAAAGAGTGACTACAACATATGGCCATGTATACAAGATACAAGGGGAAATCTTTGGAAGCTGTAGAGGAAGTGACAGCACATGGTAGTTTGCCTAATGAGCCAAGCAAAGTTATGAAGAGTAGTAATGATATGGCTATGGTCATATATGTTGGGCCCTTTGGGCCCCTAAAAAGAACTTGTAATAGGTGTCATGGGCTTCTCCTAATCCAAAAGTTAACTCAATGAATAAGGTTTTCTCATTAATCAATATATAAATCACCAAGATCATCCACAAATGATGTTAGATAAACCCAACAACTCCCCTTCACACATTTGGCATCCCCAAAGCTATCATCGCCTAGCAAACTTCCCTTAAATCATCAGGAAGAACCCACGAAGAAGACCATCCACAACCAGCATAGACAAACACTAAAGTCAACCTGGCTCTGATACCACTGTTAGGCCCAATGGGCCCCCAAAGCTCTGATACTACTATTGAGCCCTTCAGGCCCAAAAAAAAGGACTTGCAACACGTGTTAGGGTCTTTCTTAATCCAAAAATTAACTTAAGTAATTAAACTTTTCCATTAGCTTATATATAAATCATCAATATCAACCACAACCAATGTGGGATAAACTCAACAATAGACAATTTGCAAATTTGCAAAAGATAGGAGAAGTGATTCAAACTAGCACAAAGGAAATCATGCATTTGGTAGGTAGTGAAACAAGCATGCAAATGCTTGATATCGATTTGCCCAAGAAAGATGAGCACATTGGTAGAGAGGAAAATGAAGTGCAGACATGGCACAAGAGTCATAGCTAGTGGTAACCGAAGACAAAATGGATATTACCAAAACAAAATAAATATGTCCAATTGTTTGGTATGATGTGTATGATGTGTATGTCTGTTTTCATTGTGGCCTAACATTCTCAATACCGATGGTAATGTTATATGCACACATTTATTTCATTTGCATCGCTCCAAAACGTTAGCAGAGTTAGGGTCTTAAACATTTTATGGACTGTTCTATATGCACATCTCGTTTTGTTTCCATGTTGTTTACAGGTTTACCCCTTACAAACTTAGTCTTCGCTCAGAAAGAGAAAGAAACAAACAATTTCCACTCTTCTTGCAGCATAGGCTACGGTTAAGAACTTCAATATCATTCTAGAAGAGAAATCATAGTAAAGGGTTTAATGATTTTCCATCTTCTACAAATATATATTCTTCGTTTTTGCTCGTAGGCTGGTGTAAGCGCTTCCCCTTTGCTGAAATGAAATGTGCAACAAATAACTTCAATCTCTCCCACAAGATTGGGGAAGGAGCATCTGGGTCTATCTTTAGAGGAAGATTTGAAGTTGTCGAATTGCCCTTTAAGAGACACAATTCATTTTAAAATCATGGTCGGAGAGAGTTTGAGACTGAACTGTTGTGAAAATCGGGTTAATTTTCACCAAAGATAATAAGTTCACTTTAAGAACTATTATCTAGATGACTAGTGTGAAAACAATTGTACTAAAAAAACACCCCAAGATAAAACTCATAGGAAAGTGTGGTGAGACACAGTGGTCCGCTTAGAAACCAAATCTTAGACAAAATTTTATCAAGACAAGTATTTTAATAACACAATAATTAACAACAACTATACCTAATAATAGCTATTAAATAGATATAAAAAAAACACCAAATTTAACGAGGTTCAGCAAATTTGCCTACATCATCGGACACTATTAAAAAAATATTTCACTAATTAAGGAAATATTACAAAGAGAGAGAAAGAACAACTTACCAGTGGAAGAAGAGAATGTAATTTTGGGATGATATAAATAAAGGGGGGAGGAGCCATTTTATAGGGAGAGGACTCCTCCCAAACCCACAAAACTTTAGATGTGGGATTTTGACAAAAACATACAACAATTCTCCATCTTGGCAAAATTCTATATATTTCTCTCACAAATCCAACTTTCAGTAGTGTCAGCGAACTCCATCTTTCAATTTGTAACAATATTGACCAAGTTTAAACAATGTTTAAACTTGAGAGTAGTTACCGCTTTTGTCATCAAATCAACAGGATTCTCGGTGGTTCGAATCTTTTGGATTATGACATCACCTTCTTCTAGATTCTCTCATACAAAATAATATCGAACATCGATGTGTTTTGTTTTTACATGGTAAACATGATTCTTTGCTAAATGAATAGCACTCTGACTGCCACAATGCACTCTGATGTACTTTTGTTCCATTCCCAGTTCACCAAGCAACCCTTGAAGCCAAATTACCTCCTTTACAGCCTCTGTAATTGTCATATACTCTACTTCTCTAGTAGACAAAGCCACAGTTGACTATAAGGTGGACTTCCAACTGACTGGTGCTTTTGAAAAAGTAAACACATAACCAGTAGTTGACTGTCGCTTGTCCAAATTACCAGCGTAATCTGAATCACAATACCCAACTATATACTAACCATCTTTATCATCCTGCTGAAATACTAATCCAACATCTAAGGTATTCAGAATATACCATAGAATCCATTTCACAGCTTGCCAATGCTCCTTTCCAGGATCATGCATTACCTGCTCACAACCCCAACTGCCTGTGAAATTTCGGGCCTCGAGTATACCATTGCATACATTAAGCTACCAACAGCACTTTCATATGGTACATTTTTCATGTATTCCAGTTTTGCATCATTTTTTGGTGACATGGAAGCACTACGCTTGAAATGGGAAGCAAGTGGTGTACAAAATGGTTTTAACTTCTCATTTATGCCAAAAAGTTTTTAGCACCTTCCTCAGATATTCTTTCTGAGAGAAACAAGCCTCCCTAAATTCCTGTCTCTGGATATCCCTATGCTAAGAATCTTCTTTGTTTCACTAAGATCCTTCATCTCAAACTCCTATTCAATTGAGTCTTTAACTTCTCAATTTCTTTCGAACTCTTGGAAGCTATCAGCATATCATCAACATAAAGAAGAAGATATATATAAGATTCATCTTGTAATTTGCGCAAGTACACACAATGATCACGTTTGCTCCTCGAGTACTTCTGCCCTATCATGAACTTGTCAAATCGCTTATACCATTACTTCGGAGATTGTTTCAATCCATATAGCGATTTGTCCAATTTGCATACCATCTTTTCTTTTCCATTAACTTTGAATCCATCTAGCTAAGGCATATAGATTTCCTCTTCCATTTCTCCATGTAAAAATGCAATTTTTACATCCATCTGAACTTGTTCCAAATCCAGTTGTTCCACCAAAGCCAATAAAATTTTGATGGAGGAATACTTTACAACTGGAGAAAATACTTCATTATAATCAACTCCCTCCATCTGAGCGTAGCCTTTAGCCACCAATCTTGCTTTGTAGTGAACATTATCCTTATCAAGAAATCCATCTTTCTTTGCATATACCCATTGGCACCCAATTACCTTCTTTCCTTTCGGAATACTAGCTAGTTTCCACGTCTGATTCTTTTTAAGGGACTGCATTTCTTCCTTCATGGCAGTCCTCCACTTTTCTTGTTCTGAACTTTGAAATGTTTCATTATAATTAGCAGGAACATCATCAGTTGTAATTGGTGATGTAGAAGAGATCATATTAGCATAACGGGCAGGTTGTCTAATGGTTCTCTTTCCCTTGCTTTGTGCAATTGATTCATGTTGATGTGGGGGTTTTTAGGTCTAAACCTCTTCTTTATTTGACTCTTCTTCTACCATAGGAGAGTCATCATCAGTTTTTACATCTGCTGGAACAATTCTAATACCATCAAACTCCACCTATTTAGGAGTACCATCTGTCTGCTTCATATTTTCAGAAGTCGCCTTTCTCAACAAGGTAGATTCATCAAAAGTAACATCCCTACTGAAGATTACTTTCTTTGTTTCTGGACATCAAAGACGATAGCCTTTCACATCAGATGTGATCCCCATAAATATTATCTTCTTTGCTCTTGGATCCAAGTTTGACTCCTTAACATGGTAGTATGTAGTGGAACCAAACACATGTAAGAAATTATAATCTGTAGCAGGCTTTCCAGACCATTCCTCCAATGGAGTTTTACCACCAATAGTAGTAGACGGTAAACGATTAATAAGGTGACAAGCATATACCAAAGCCTCAGCCCAAAATTTTTTGCCCATCCCAGCATTGAACAGCATACACCAAACCTTCTCTAGCAAAGTTCGATTCATTCACTCTCCCACCACATTCTTTTGTAGTGTATTTCTGAGAGTGAAGTGTCTGACAATACCTTCATCTTCATAGACCTTTTGAAATAGATCATTTTTTAATTCTCCATCATTGTTTGTATCAAGACGTTGGCTCTTCTGCCTATTTGAGTCTCCACCATTTTTTCCATTTCAGGAAAATTCCCAACACTTCATCCTTCATCTTCATTGTATACAACCAAACTCTCCAGGAAAAATCATCAACAAGGGAAAAATATAATGTTTACCTCCCAATGAAGTTGTCTTAGAAGGCCCCCACACATCTGAGTGAACATAATCCAAAATACCCTCAGTATCATGGATTGTTGTACCAAATTTTACCCTTGTTTTCTTCCCTTTGATACAGTACTCGCAAAAATTTAATTTGCAAGCCCGAGCTCTTTTTAATAATCCTTGATCTATCAATAATTTCAATGATTTTCTCCAGCATGCCCCAAGCACATATCTCATAACCTAGTTACTTCTAACTCCTAATCATCAGTAGGAGTTGTTGCTGCTGCTGCTTCCCCAACAATATACTACCTATAAAGTAATACACGTTTCTTTTCCAGATCCCCTTCATTATCACAAATGCACTAGAGATGATCCTCATTATCCTATCTTTCGCCCTCACTTCGAAACCTTTTGATTCTAAGGTTCTTACAGAGATGAGATTCCTCATTAAATCTGGCACATAATGAATGTCATTAAAGATTCTGGTTGATCCATCATGATTCCTCAATTACTGTGTAGACAATTCCACCTTTTAGTTTTTTAAAATCAAAGAATCATTCTTGATTGGGCGTCATATGATGGCTACAAGCAGAATCTAGTAACCATGAACTAGAATTGTTGTTTGATGGTGTGGTAGCATTGAAAGTTTCGAATCTACATCATCACACACACCTACAATTGCAGCAGACTTCTCCTTTTCAGGTTTGCCTTTATTTTTTTAGCTTGGAACAATCTTTCTTCCAGCGCCTTTTTCCTTGATAAAAGGCACATTCATCTTTATTCGGCCTAGACTTTGACTTCGACCTTCTCCTTTTTCCTTTGTTCTGACTCTCCAAACGACATCTATTCACAACAAGAACTTCTACTTCTGCACTTGTATATTCTTGTTTTTCTTTCTTTCTTAATTCATAACTATAAAAGGCAGTAGTTATTTTATTGAGAGACACAGCCTTCCCATAAAGTAGAGTAATTTCAGAAACTTAAATTCACGATGAAGTGATCCCAATAGTAAGTTACAGATCTTTATCATCAAAAGTCACGTCCATATTAATCAAATCTATTATTAACTAATTGAAACTAGTAATATGATCATTCAAACCAGGTAATAGTTGTGCTACTAATAAGATCATTGTAAGCTGGTTTGTTTAAAAACTAACTTCTACACAAAATTTTATTTAAATAAATAATTTAATAGCACAATAATTAAGAATTATACCCAAAAGTAACTATTAAATAAACATAATAAAGAACACTAAATTTAACAAGGTTCGGTCAATTTGCCTACATCCTCAAGTACTACTAAAATAATTTCACTAATTAAGAAAATATTATAAAAAGAGAGAAAAAACAACTTGCCAATGAAAGAAAACAAAGATAATTTTGGAATGATATAAATAAAGTGGGGAGGAGTCATTTTATAAGGAGAGGACTCTTTCAAAACCCACAAAACTTTAGATATGGGATTTGACAAAAACATGGAACAAGAACTCAATGTCTTGTCCAAAATAAGGCACAAGAACTTGATCATTCTGATTGGCTATTGCACCGACGAGAACGAAATGATGCTTGTATACGAGTTTTCCGCTCGCAGGAATTTTGAAGAGCTTTCCTACGGCGGTAGCGAGAGTCTCCTCTCTTAGACCAAACGATTGAAACTTGCCTCGGAGCTGCAAAAGGCCTTCGCTACCTTCATGAAAATGGTATCATACATAAGGATGTGACGAGCCGTAACATCCTTGTAAGTCAGGATTACGACGTCCAACTAACAGACCTGGGTCTTGGCTGACCAGAAACAGATTTCGGCAATAGTGCCACTGTTGTTGCCGGTACTTTTGCCTACTTGGATCCTGAGTATTTCTCCACCTGGATGGTGACTGGAAAATCTGATGTCTACTCCTTTGGCGTCGTTCTTTTCGAAGTTCTTTGTGGGAAGCCTCCAATCAGTAGAGAACTTCCCCAAGATCAAAGTCTGGTGTTGTGGTCTGTGGGCTCACTCAAAAATGGAAATTCACAGAGTATTGTTGATCCTCGCCTTAGAGGATGTATACAGCTCGATTGTTTGAAGAAGTATGTTGAATTGGATACTAGTTGTGCTTCTGAGGAACACAAGAGGCCTACATCAAAGTAGTAACCAAGCTCGAGCTTGCTATCGAATTACAGCAGTCCAATGCTGTTATTGTCTCTTAGTTAAGGAGAAATTACCTTGTCAAAATTCCATCCTCATGGTTCACTATGAAAGGAAGCAAGAGTATGTAAACTGCATATGTTTAGTAGGATTGTTATGATATATTTACCAATTCTAGACCGGTTTTTTTCTTAAGGCCATATTTAACACTCTTTTTACGAATTGATTATTGAATTGGTCGTGAACTGTCTTTATTTTTTTCCACTGTTGTGTTGAATATTTCTTTTTATTTCTCTCATATCGATTCTTTTGTGAGCCTTTAGGATCTCAATCTTCTTTATTATAAGTATTTATTATCGATATATGTTTAGGAGTAATATTAATCTACTTTAAGTAATAAATGGGAAATGAAAAGTCTGCTCTCCTCAAGATTCTGCCAATCAAATTGGAACAAAATAAAAAAATAAATTAAATTATTATAATTTAACATTAGGATATTAGCAAGATATCAAAATATTTTATTTTATTCATTATTCAATAAAGGTCTCAGGCCAAAATATCTTGCCTAATTTAAATCATCGTTATATCCTCATTATGATTTTCTAATGGTTGGGTGGCTTATTTCGACTGATACATTTCTCTTTGCATTTATGATTCAATAGATCCTCATTATGATTTTCTAGTGGTTGGGTGGCTGGCTTATGTTGCCTGACACATTTCTCTTTGCATTTATGATTTAATAGATCCTCATTATGATTTTTTAATGGTTGGGTGGCTTATGTCCCTCGACACATTTCTCTTTGAATTTATATGATTCAATAGACATTTTCACTTCATTTGCCCGTCAATACATAAAATTGAAATTTCATCGTTCTAGGGATCTCTCAAAACAATCATTCGGAAAAGGAAAGGTTGTATGGTTATATATAATCAAAATAGTTTTTTTTGGATTTTATTAATTCGATTGAGCTATTAACACACGATCCAAGGGGTTATATAATAATTTCTTCAGTTTGGAAAAGTAGGAGTAAACCTCACAAATTTTTCATAATTGAACCACGATATGAGATTAGTTGTGCGTTAAAAAATAAAGCATAAAAAATTTGTAGGAGTATAAACGGTAAGTAATTTTGGTTGGCTTTGCCGCCAATCATGTTATATATATATATATAACTAACCTTTTAATAATTTTGTGACTCCTTTTCAATAATTTCTTAATTTTTACAATATTTTTTGAAAAAATTTTTACATGCTTCGCCACCTTACATGTTCTCGGTGAGATTTTGGTCTTGGGAGGTGTCTGAGACGAAACACCTCCTGGAGAAAAGGAGAGTAAAGGAGGGAGAGAGAGAGGGGATACGGTGGGAAGAGTTTGACTAAAGAGGGAGAGGGGAAGGCAGAGGTCTTGGGAGGTGCCCGTGAAACTTGCCCAACCAAACTTTAATGATAATATTTAGGATAATTAATAATATGTAGTTATAAATGGTTGAGTAGTATAGCAATGAAAATCTATACTCGATAATTGATTCTTATATTACAATTGTAATTATACAGATTATACCTCATTCACTTTTAAAATTAATATTTATTAATAAAATTATTAAGTATTCTATTGTGTTTTTAGAATATTTTTTCACATAGCTTCACCTTAAGAACATGTATTATTATTATAGTTTGAATATTTTTTTCAAGTGTGTAATTTTAATAGTTAAATGAGACTCGTTTAATAAATGGTCAAGTTTGGTTTCATCATAAAAAAATAAATTTTTTTAATTATTTAATTAAAATTACATCATTATATATTTTAGTGAACAAACCATTTAATATATAATTTTAAATAATAAATAAATAAATAAAATTAAATCATAAAAATATTATAATTTCATGATAACTACTTAAAATATAGATTTTAAAATATTTTGTATAAAATTCGGTTATTTCGGTTTAGTTCGATTTTGAACCCAAATATCAATATTCATATTAGTTTGTTTGCGACCCAACTAAATCTAAAAGCGAAACAAGCAATCTCTAAACCGAGCTTAATTGCTAAATTAGATATAGTTTAGTTCAATTTTAGATTTTTACATGTACCAACCCTATTTTACCTAAAATATAGATTTTAGAATATTTTGTAGAAAGTTTGGTTATTTCAGTTTCGTTCGATTTTGAACCAAAATATCAATATTCAAATCGGTTTGTTTATGGCCAACTAAAACTAAAACTAAAAGATAACCAAGCAATCTCTAAACTGAGCTTAATTGCTAAATTTGGTTTAATTTAGTTCAATTTTAGATTTTTGCCGAATTGTAGCACCCTACTTGTAGGCCAACCCATAGAAAGTGAGACTTGATTCAACGGGCATCTCCTCCTCCCGCCACGGAGATTACACGGGAGGAGATTTCGGTTGAATATTACATCTAGAGCACTACAGCATTGCAACTTCCTGTTATAATAAAATAAAAACACCTTGGAATGTGACTATCAAGTAACAAGCACCGTCCTCTGTAGAGGAATTTGGAAAGAAACTCCCCGGCAGCAACACGCAGAGCTTCCTTGATTCCTACGTAACATATCATTGTTGTACACCTGCTCTGTAAATAAGTTGAACCAAGTTGAAAAGAGGTATGCTTCAGTTTGACTTGATATAAAATAAATTAAGCCGAGTTTTAATATAAACGAATAGACCCGAACTTATATAAAATTTATAAAATTTGGGTTTGGTTCGAGTCGAGCTCGAGCTTAACAAATTTTTATATATCTGACTTATATAAGATTAAAATTTTTTTAAATAATATTTAAATTTAATATGACGTCAATAATATTTACGAGCCGAGCTAAACCTAAAATTTTTTGAATTTTAATAAATCGAGTTCGAATTTCGAGTAGAGCCAAGCTAAATATTTTTTTGCTCAAGTTATATTCATTGTTCAATAAGTTTATTCATTTTGAGCCAAATATTTTTTTGAGGATAAAATTAACAAATACGAATTGACCCAAGCAAAATATAAAAAATCAGCCCCGTACTCTACTAGTATATATATATGTCGCTAAATCACGCATTCCTCCGTCTCCGAGACGAGAGCATTCAAGCATGGCCATAACCAGCACAATCCTAAACAATTACGTATCCCGTCACCTTGCCACCACTCTCCCCTACTACTCCTCCGGCGGCGGCAGCAGCCAATGCTCCTCCCCTTCCGTTTCCGGCCGTAAGCGGCCCGCCCGCAAAGAGCCGACCACCAAGAGTTGGGTGCAGCGCACATTCTTCTCCACTATCGCCAAGGCCTCATCTCCCAACGCACCCAGGCGCCAGCGCCGCAAGTCCAAACTCTCCACACCAGTAACTGTTGATCAACAACGCGAGAAGAAAGAGAGAAAAACACCCGTCGCTCCTGATCGACTGGAGCCGACGATTCGATTCACCAAGCTGAGCGTGGAAGAGGGAGCGGAGGTGTTTAAGTTCTGCCTCGTCGGGAAGTTCCCCGGTTGGCGGCCGAGCTTGGAGCAGATAACGGACTGGGCAAGGAAAGAGTGGAAGCTCCGAGGTGAGTGGTCGGTCACCCTTCTCGATCGAAACCATGTCTTCATTAGGCTCGATAACGAGGACGACATGGTCCGTGTGTGGCCGAGAAACCGGTGGTTTATCTGCGGCAAACTCATGAAGGTTTTCAAATGGGTTCCGACGTTTGCTACAGCTACCGCCGGTGAGCCGTCTTCGGCCGCGGTTTGGATTTCGCTGCCGTCGCTCCCCATCGTGTTGTTCCAGGAGAAGTTTTTGTACCAAGTTGCTGGTTTGGTGGGGAAGGTGGTGGCCATGGACAAGGCCACCCGGAATTTGTCGAGAGCAAATGCGGCCAGAGTGTGCGTGGAGGTTGATCTTGCGAAGACGCTTCCCGATAGGGTGAGGATCGAGATTGGAGATGTTGGGTTTTGGCAAGCTGTGGTGTATGAGAAGTTGCCTTACTATTGTACTCACTGTAACAAGCAGGGTCATTCCACCGACATCTGCAAGTTTAGAAAGCCGAGTGACGAGAAAGGAGATGATGCCAATCAAGATAAGGTAGAAGATGGTGCCAATCAAGATAAGGTAGATTCAATATCCCCTCCCAATAACCAAAGTCTTCCAAACGCCATGATCGATCTACAAGCCCAAACATGCCCTGCTATTCTGAATAAGTCAGGTAGGAAGAAAAGAGTGACCATGACAGATGGTCATGTGTACCCTCCTGCCGCAGATTGGAGGGAGAAGAAACGAAGGGCGAAATCTTTGGAAGGTATAGAGGAAGTAAATATGCAGGGTAGTTTTTCTGATGAACCGAGCGAAGAACACAAGAATAGTAATGGTACGGCTATGGCCATAGACAATTTCCAAAAGATCACAGGAGAAGTGATTGGAACCAACACAAAGGAACTCGAGCATTCGCTAGTTACTGGAGAAAGCTCGCAAATGCTTGATACTGATTTGCCCGAGAGAAATGAGGAGATTGAAGGAGATGCAGATGAAGGTGTGGACAAAGAACAAGAGTCGAAGCTAGTGGTAACCAAAGGCAAAATGAATCTTACCAGAACAAAGACAAAATCTCCAAATGCCGGGTATGATGCGTATGTCTTGTTGTTTTCTGTTAGAAGTAGCTTCATTTTATATTGCTCTCTTGAACATACGAGAGATAACGATCAATGCATTCTATTTGTTTCCTTGTTTTTTTTTTAAGGCAATTGTTTAGTAACACATTTATCACTTACCCACTCAATTAATTCGTAGAATTAGTATTTTTACCACTAAGGGAAGAAAGAGGGTTGAGAGGATTTCCCAAGAAACCTTACAACTTTAAGCTAATTAAAAGTTTGGTTAAATCATGTCAGACTTCACACTGAAACAGAGAAGTTGGTCCCTAGGAAAATAAGAAAGAAACTAACAGGTTTTTATGTGCCAATCAATTTGACCTATGCTTTCTTAAACCATAATAATGAAGGAAAGAAGATAATTTTTTCTTTAACCTGTTTAATGGTTCTTATTTGTCCAATTGTATTGTTACTATTGTACGTCCCCATTCAGGAGCAGACTTTATGATTTTGCGCCTTTTTCTTGTGTATGTTTTAAGTACGAGTACTAAATTGAAGTTGCGATAATACTAAATTGAAGTTGTAATAAAAAAAAACAATAGTACATAACAAAGCAGAATCCATGGATGATGAGAGCTGGCACAAGATTGAAGATGTGTGTGACTCTTTGTTTTAACGAATCCCTCATCCTGCAGGAATAGGATAAGAATAAGTGCAATATTTTTCTGGAAGAGGAAGGGCAAAAGGATCAATGATATTCAATCAACGACAACTATATATTCTTCGTCTTTGCCTGTAGGCGGGTGGAGGCGCTTCACCTTTACTGAGATACAATGTGCAACAAATAATTTCGATCCCAACCTAAAGATTGGGGAAGGTGGATTTGGGTCAGTCTATAGAGGAACACTTGAGAGAGTCACAGTGGCCATTAAGAGACGCAATGCATGTGCACGTCAAGGCCTACAGGAGTTTGAGAAAGAACTCAACTTGTTATCAAATCTAAGGCACAAGAACTTGGTCAATCTAGTTGGCTATTGCACCGACGGCGGGGAGATGATGCTTGTATATGAGTTTGTGGGCTGTGGGAATTTTAAAGAGCTTTCCTACGGTAGCACCGAGTGCCGCCTTTCTTGGACTCGAAGGATTGGAATTTGCCTTGGAGCTGCAAGATGCCTTCGGTATCTCCATGAAAATGGTGTCGTACACAGGGATGTGAAGACTCTTAACATTCTTATCAATGAGGACTATGATGCCAAATTATCAGACCTGGGTCTTGGTAAATCAGAAATTGATTCCACAAATACTAGCACTGTTGTCGCTGGTACTTTGGGCTACTTAGATCCTGAGTATTACTGCACAGGTAAGGTGACAAGAAAATCTGATGTCTACTCATTTGGAGTTGTTCTTTTTGAAGTTTTATGCGGAAAACCTGCATTCATTATGGGCGTTTCCCATCATCAAAGTCTAGTGACTTGGGCTTTGGATTCACTTAGAAGAGGAAATGTAGAGGATATCGTTGATCCTCACCTCAGAGGATTTATACAGTCAGATTGCTTGAAGAAGTACGTTGAATTGGCTACAAGTTGTGTTTCTGAGAGGGGAGATGAAAGGCCTACAATGGAAGAGGTTGTAAACAAGCTCGAGCTTGCTATCCGATTGGATTACAGTGGAAGATATAGCAACAACAGCAACAGCAATGTTGGCGACTGTCTCAGTGATGACTATTTTGCCTTTTCAGAAATCTCTGCTCATGGTTCACTGTCTCGTTGATGGCGAAATTCAGAAATATCTTCTCATGGTTCACTATAAGTGTAATCGAGATTGTCTTTTTCCTGCTAAAATACATATTTCAAGGCCTAGTCATGAAATATTTTTACAACAGTTTGTACCGGTTGATTTTTCTTATGAAGACATATGTATGCTTCTTTTAATAATGTCTGACAAATGTTCTTCAGATTTCAAATTGTACTGGCTGGATCACATTAATCAAGGAGGCAAGCGACATGAAATTGCACCTAATATAATAACTGAATCATCGCTTGGTCTAAAACAGATTTGAAGAGTTACTTTGCAGCCAGTTTTGCCAGTTTCAAATGCGAGTGATCTAATTATAGATTATAACAATTTATTTATTTTATTGTTTTTATTTTTGTTGCATTTTGGGTGATTAAATTTTCTACTTTTATCATAAATTAACTTTTAATTTCTCTTTTATTAATAAGAGTGAATATGCTCCATTGGTTTTTTTTAGTGTGGTTGGCCAGCTTCACATCATTTTATATATAGGAAGTTCTGTTTACTCTATTTCACTTAGAAATGGACAAGTGTGCAGGAGTGAGATTTAACATGAGTTTGACATTAGCTGATAACCTATATACATTATTTACTAGCCAAATGAGCAACTAGATATACATAGATGATAACACCTACTTATTATTAAAATTTTAAAATTACCATTAGGGTGATGCTCTGGTGATAACCAATTAAGTCTCATAGCTATATTAGCGGTAAGACATTCCAACAAATTATCAATCTTTAGTAATCAATAAACCATTATTTATAGTCATTTAGTTTTTCCCTTGCTCACACCATTTGAGTGTATAAGATAGTTGTAAGGATGTAAACAAGCCAAATCTACTAGTAAGCATTTTATATTCGGTTCAATTTAATTTAAACTTGTAGTCATTAATTTTGTGTTCGAAAAAATATTTGGCTCAAAATGGATAATTCGTTGAACAATGAATAGAGTTTGAGCTGAGTATTCAGTTTTGATTAGCTCGAAACTCGAGCCAATGTGTTTAAATTAAAAAAAATACACGGCTCGACTCGGCTTGTCAATATTATTAAAGTCATATTGAACTTATATAGTGTTGGAAAGAAAATTTTGATTTTATATAACTTGAGCACAAGCCAAGCGCAAAAATTCGCTCGGCTCGAAAACATGCTCGAGTTTGGCTCGAAAATATAGCAAGTCAAACACAAGTCAAGTCCAAACACTATGAATTTTGGACGACTTTGGTTCGATACATCAAAGCTTGTCAAACAGTTAAACAAGCTCAAACTTACTTGCCAAAAATCAAGCCAAATTCAAAAATAACCTTATTCGGCTCGGCTCGAGTCGTTTACACCCCTAACTAGCTATTATGAACCAACACAAAGCAAGAAACCATGATTTTGACTCAAGCTGACTACACCAATGAGGTCATTTTTCAGCTAACTGAAGTTGGCATCAAAGTGACATAAATTAATGTTAGCACCTCAAAATTGACATCCTTCTACTTTAAAAAAAATGGCATCCTTCTAGTTTACTTTGCATTTTTCTCTTCTATTGCCCTCAATCCCTTCTAGTTAAGCGTTATCTCTTTCCAATCTCTTACGTTTCACATTTTACCTTGACAATGAGGTTCTATGAGATTAATAGCTCTGGACATTTTTTGTCGGGTTTTTTCTTTCTTGGTTCCTATTTAAATTTCTGTAACAGAGCATTATAATATTTTCCTTCGTAATCAGTCTACGAAGTCACTTTCATAAATTACTACATACATAACAACCAAAACTAATTTTTTTTATTATATAGAATAATAAAAATAATATGAACCAAAATAATTGTTTTTATCTATATAAGTTTATAACAAATGTTTTCCACAATTTTCTATAAAAAAGACTCATTATCGCTAGGGGTACCTATCCAATCGGGTACTCACTAAACCTGACCCGACCAAACCCTATAGGTCGGTCAGGGTTTGGTTATCACATAAACGAATCTGGTATGAGCATAGATGGGAAAATCGGCCAATTCCATTCGGAATCGGCCGATTTAAATCAGATCACACGTGATCCGAGTGAAAAAATGGCGTTGAATCAGGTATGGAATTGGTTTTGAATTAAATTACTAAATACACTTAGTCTTATATTTAATAAATTATTTATAGATGGATAAAATAAGAATTATAAGTTTATAATGACAGAAATACCCCTTACTCCTCCGCCTCCGCCGCCCCCGCAAAATAGGGGGAGGAGGGGTGGGGCGGGGGCAGTGGGAGGCAGGGGGGAGGCGGTGTGGAGGAGGCGACGGGAGGGCAGGGCGGAGGTGAGGGGGGATGCGGGGGAGGGCGGGGGGAGGTGGGG
>JAVDBV010083119.1:0-10285 GCA_032619315.1 Piper longum | reverse complement strand
TGATGGGCGAGACAGCCTTGAGTGGGAAATGAGAAACTCCATGGGTGGTCGTTGGATTATTTATGGACGATCATCCTTCTCCTGTATGCTGCCTGCTTAAGAAAAACAAGCAGTGTACAAGAGTGAAACCATATATATATATATATATATATATATAAGGAAAATTCAAGAGAAAAATATAGTTTCCACAACTACAAAGCTCAGAGCAATAATATATATGCATAATAGCTTTTATGTCTAGAAGATCATCTCCGTTGGCATTTTAGTATCAATTTTCAAAGAACAAAAATAGAGCAATAATAATAGAAAAAATGAAGGATACATGCACTGACACAAATCTGGGTATTTGCTTTTGAAAATTAAATAAATATGTTTTCCAACTTTTTCTTTAAAACCAAAAGCGGACCCAGCATGAATCTAAGCAATCACTTATTTTGATTCTACATATTGATTGTTTTGAACAAAAATAATTTTTTTGGGGGGAATATTCACTTTATTTAGAATATCCCAAGTTTCAGTAGTTACATAACAGTATACATACATCAGATTGAGAAAGAAAATCTGATATACTAAGAATTTCATACCTCAAACACTAGATTGTATTTCCCATCCCTATTTCGCATTCACAAATAAGATGGGCATGATTCTAGATCTTCCCTTGGAAGCAAAAGAAAAATGTCATGGGTTTCTTCAATTGTCTCAGCATGTTCTGGGAAAAAACAGCCTTAATCTTGTCTTCTGTCAGTTTCCTTTCTGACTACAGTTTGTAGAAAACCACCAGATTAAAAGCTAAAGAAAAAAAAATGCACTTTTCGGGTGCAGAGAGAAGTTAAAATGGAAGTCAACCTTCAAGATGTATGTAGGGTTTTGAAAGCCTTTAAAAGGATTAAACTTGTTGATAATTTTGATATGTGCTGTCTGAAGATCAGGTTCAATGAAAGCCCTGTACATCGGATACACCTGACATGCAAAAAAAAAAAAAACACTATGCAACCCACAAATATTCTATTCAACCAGAAACTGGCATCAATCCTAATAAAAATGTTCCCTTTTTGTACTGGTCTATAAAGTGCTACCCTAAAGATAATGAACCATTGTCTTACAATATAACTATGTCTGATAATGAGGTAAAAACTTAAACAATACTGTTAATTAATTATTATAATGCTCTAAAATTTTATCAACATTTAAAATAATTCATAATCCAGAAACATGATGACTTCTACACAAGTAGCGCCTTCATAGTTCTCACATCAGCTAGCTCATTACCCCACAAAGAAGGCCAGCATAATCAATTATGATCAAACATGAATTACATTCACACAAGAAAAGCATCTAACATGGGACTAGTGAAAGAACCATTTCAGAGACTTGATGAATGATTTCAATTGGTTCTTGCCCGACTCTTTGTATGTCTTTTCACATGACCAAAATAAACACCACCTGTCACATATACTCAAAGATCAAGTACTGGGTGTAACCTTTCACTCAAGGCATATATATCTTCAATTGTTATAATACGGGAGCTGGCAACTTAAAAAGTCCTGTTATAAGCACAGTAAAAAGTCTACAAACTACAATGGACACATGCAAAATTAATACAGCTTATCAAACTCACTAACCAAAGAATTGAGGAGTTATACCTGTAACCTACACGAGAACTTGATTTATAATCATATATTGGCACCTGAACACGTTTTCCTTCTTCCAGGCCATGTATATTCTCCAGCAATGTGTCATAATCAGTTAATTGAGGATCTGTTGGAAAGAAAACTTGAGATAGTTAGAACTAATGTTCCCATCTTTGCAAATGCTGAGACAGGCTCTGATGCATTAATAAAGATTCCACAACAAACAACGGGCAGAGAAAGAGAGAGAAGGAAAATAAATTCTTTAATTATTTCAATTCAAAAAACACAATTAATTAATAGTGCTTCAACAGATGAGAAAAAACATACCACTTAAAAACAAAATGCACAAGCAAATGGTTTAAAGTTTCCATAAAACAGTCTAGTTTTAAATATTTCCAACCATCACTTATCAACATATTCAACCCATTTGAAGTTAGAAACATGATAGCTTATGCTACAATTCTTCAACATCAATAATAATGCATGTAGTATGGGAACACAACAGGAGAATAGTATGAATAGCAGAATTCACCATCAAAATTGCCATCGATTATACAACTGGCATCATTGTAGTTGTCCATTAATATAACTGAGATATTTGGCATAAATTCAAGCACTTTCTCTGTGAGTAAACTCTTTCCAGCCCCCGATGGGCCAGAACAACTACCAATCCCGAATTGTTTTGTGCTAACAATTGGCAAGCACGAATCATAGCAAAGAAACCTTTCTCAAAAGACAAAGAATCTGGAATTGGAACAATTTCATATCGATCAGAATCTTTCTTCTTCACCAGTTGCAATTGATCTCTGAGAAGGCCACCGCTTCTATAAGGAGACCCAGAACCAGAATTTTCAGGGGCCATAACAAGATGGACACCCTGCAATCACCTTATAAACCTGGTAAATATTTAAAATGACAGTAACAGATTAGCTATTCTTAATCATAATAACATTAGTAGTATATGCAGAACGTTTTAATCTGCAAAGTTACCAACGTACACTTCTTATTCCACCTTATCCTGAATTGAGGCCAAGAAGATGGATCCTATCTGCAATTCCGCAAAGTCAGATATCATAGCAAAGCTCAGATCGCGAAATTTCATATCCCTTCGACCATCCACTTTAGTTAAGAAATATTAAAATAAATTGCTTCATATGTCCAAATCAAACTACAAAACACCCACTTAAATTTCAAACTAAACATTTCTAAATTAAATTTACTACTTGCCAGCTAGTCATGGGCCAGAGACAAAATAAGATCATCTTAAAAAATCACACTCCCATGGCTATATAAGGTGATATTAAAGTGGAAAAACATTATGCAATGATCTTTTTTTATATAATGATTGAGCAATGATCTTACCAAACCTAATCCAAGCATTTAAGGGCCTCCCACATGAAAAGCTTCAAACTTTTATGCATCCAAAATACCTATAACTTCCTCTCCCAAACAAAACGATACACTTCATACATTTTTCTGATAGATTTTTCACATGAAAGTAATAAGATCTATAAGAAACAGCAAAACAGAAGAACTACAGCATTCTAGATCAACAATGACAACCATCAAATACCACCAATATTTCACGAAAAAAAAAAGAACGAGACTGTTCGTACAGAGAAGAGAAGTTGGAGGCAGCACGGCCGCGGCGGTCGACGGCGTCGGCGGCGGCGGGGAATCGGGACTCGGCCACTCGTTCGCTTTCACAGTTTTGTACTACTCCAAAAGAGGGTATTATTCAAAACGGAAATAAAAGTATTAGGATTAATAAATAATCTAGTTTAGAAATTTAAAAGTTATAATATATGTATATATAACTATTATGTTTTGTATTTAAATGTAACAATTTGAGACTTTATGACTTTGTAATATATTTTTCATGTAATCTACTCTTATTAATAAAAAAAAATCAATATTAGTATATGATTAAAATAAAAGATTTAACTAATTAAAATATAATAATGATGAATCGTAACTCGGCAACTCGGTTCGCTTTCACAGGTTTTGTACTTCTCTTCCAAAATTACCCACAATATTTATGATTAAAAGAGAATATTATTTGTAATATTAGGATTAATAAATAATTTAGTTTATAAATTTAAAAATTATAATATATGTATATATAACTATTATGTTTTATATTTAAACGTAACAATTTGAGAATTTATGACTTTGTAATATATTTTTAATGTAACCTACTCTTATTAATAAAAAAATCAATACTAATACGTGATTAAAAATAAGAGATTCAACTAATTAAAATATAATAATGATGAATCGTGACTCGGCGACTTGGTTCACTTTCACAGGTTTTGTACTACTCTTCCAAAATTACCCACAATATTTACGATCAAAAGAGGGTATTATTTGTAACAAAATTGAAATAAAAATATTAGGATTAATAAATAATTTAGTTTAGAAATTTAAAAATTATAATATATGTATATATAACTATTATGTTTTATATTTAAACGTAACAATTTGAGAATTTATGACTTTGTAATATATTTTTAATGTAACCTACTCTTATTAATAAAAAAATCAATACTAATACGTGATTAAAAATAAGAGATTTAACTAATTAAAATATAATAATGATGAATCGTGACTCGGCGACTTGGTTCACTTTCACAGGTTTTGTACTACTCTTCCAAAATTACCCACAATATTTACGATCAAAAGAGGGTATTATTTGTAACAAAATTGAAATAAAAATATTAGGATTAATAAATAATTTAGTTTAGAAATTTAAAAATTATAATATATGTATATATAACTATTGTGTTTTATATTTAAACGTAACAATTTGAGACTTTATGACTTTGTAATATATTTTTAATGTAACCTACTATTATTAATAAAAAAAATCAATACTAATACGTGATTAAAAATAGAAGATTCAACTAATTAAAATATAATAATAATGAATCGTGACTCGGCGACTCGGTTCACTTTTACGGGTTTTGTACTACTCTTCCAAAATTACCCACAATATTTACGATCAAAAGAGGGTATTATTTGTAACAAAACTGAAATAAAAGTATTAGGATTAACAAATAATTTAGTTTAGAAATTAAAAGTTATAATATATGTATATATAACTATTATGCTTTATATTTAAGCGTAACAATTTGAGACTTTATGACTTTGTAATATATTTTTAATGTAATCTACTCTTATTAATAAAAAAAAATTCAATACTAATATGTGATTAAAAATAGAAGATTCAACTAATTAAAATATAATAATGATAAATAATAATAATAAAAAACTTTTAATTGAGAAAAATTACAAGTTCAATTCTAATTAATCGCAATTTCTAATTCTTTATAAAAATAATAATAATAAAAATACCCATTATTATGGAGGGTGGCAAGTTTAAACTTGGCTAATTTCAATTTTTAATTTCGTACTAATAAAATTCAATCAACTTGTCTTGAAAAAAATATAATTTAAAAATTAAATTATTATAATTTATCTTTTCATTTAATTAAGAATTATATTTAAAATCAATTAAACATTATATCTAAAATATTAAATTAGTATAATTTATATTATTATTCAACAAGAGTTGACATATAGTACAATTCATACATGACATAACATCTTGTCTAGTTTTATACAAAAAATATATATATACAAACACTACACAGCGAAGTGTTAAAAGGAACATCAATTCCTAAGATTCAAACTTTTTTGGTCAGCCTGGCTAATATTTCTTGTATTTATCAGCTAGAAATACTACTTTTAAAAAATAAACATAGCAAACCAGCTTAAAAGCACACTAAGTCATTCTATGCAATAATAATACACTTGTTTAGTGTTCAAATTGAAAACAATCAATTAGTATTACAAAACTTATGCAAATGACCATAATAAGATAAAAAAAGGCAAATGAATGAATAAAAAAAGATACAGATTTGATATATTATAAGATGTTAAAAAAGATATAATTAATGCCTTTTTTTTCATGCGGGGATAGAAAGAAATAGATGAACTCCTATTCAACAGGTAACACTAACTTCTCTCTTTATGTTATGTATAACAGTGCCATAAACCAGTATACAGCTTCTCACTTAGCAAATAGCTGCCTTCTTGGTTTGTTGGATTTCAACCTCAGAGATGAGGGATCTACTTTAACCACCTCTGCAACTAAATCCTTGAAGATCAACCTCTCAATGTCCAACACAATTCCTGACAACTCCTTCCCAAAATCTGTCCCTTTCCCTGCTCTGCATAACACATCATCTTTCAATATCATTCCTACTTCATCAACATCTGATCCATATTGCATACTATAAGGGCATAAATGATCAATTTCTGAGCAAAGTTCCCTCAGAAGCTTCAACCCAGTTGGCTTCATTTCTGCCAGCTTCTTGGTTCCAAACCATGGTTCAACATGAGCATCTAATGCCAGCTTCCAGACCAGTATTTCATTGACAGAGTCAAAGACAAGTTTCCTGTGCAACTTCTCTGTATCTGGATTTGAATGGATAGTTATCTTGTCGGCGTGGCCCACTTTGGATGCCCAGCTTGATTTTGTTTGCTCAATGACCAAGTATAGTTCGGGGTTTATAGGGTGTTCTGATGGATGGAGCAGGAGAGGAGACCAACCTGAGCTAAGGTCTTTTAGTATGAGTCCCGAAGCAAGCAAAATCTCTGAGATGTATCTGTGATCGGGACTTTTGTTTTCGCACAAGGATGCAATGTGATCGGTTGTGGATTCGTCGTGGCTGGAGTTTAATTGTGTAAGTTTTTGTACCAACAGGTTGATGTTTACTAATTTCTTGTGGTTGATTTCAGAGCTAAACGATGATAGTACACTGCCATGAAATTCATCTGTTTCCACAACTTCACAGCAATCTTTACCATCTGCTTCACCTCCTGAATTTCGAGTCTCGTGACCTATAATATGATTAATGAATATAAAGAGCACGCTTAAAATAACCCTCCAAAAAAAAAAGCAGTACTGAGAACAATTTGTTTAAGGAAATCTTACCTCCAAAACTACTCGAAACATTCTTCACAGTTGAGGGCAACAATTCATCCTTGTAAAAGGAAGCATCCAGTACAGAAACAGGACTTGGCTGATCAGGTCCACCTGATAATGTTTCTGGCAACCCTTCTTGGCTAGAGTTTGACAAAAGTTTCTGGAAAAAAAAAGATAGGATAAACTAGTTACATTGTTGTACTCAATATCTTGACATAGGAAGAAACAAGGAAAAGAGTAGTGCACAAGAAGTTACCTTCTCCTTAAAGCTTGGAATGAAGTCTGATGGCCTGTAGGCACTTGTAACTTCAACATCCACTTGTGATGTTAAACTAGAGCTGCTTTCTGATCTGATGGATAGCTCATCACCAGAATCACTCTGATTTCTTCTTCCAGTGCTAACTTGAGCTGTTTGTTGATGGCATTGGGCCAGTTTTGGTCTAGATCTTCCCCCTGGAGAAGGTGATTCAGATTGCTGCCTACCAACTTGCTTTTTAGTTTTTGAATCAGGGATTGGAGGTCGAGCCCTTCTATCAAATTCGCCCATTCTCTGCTGCAGTCTTGGACTTACTGAGTTGACTCCCGAATTTTTCGAAGAATTTTCTTTTATTACTGTCCGCATACCTGATGTAGATTGACTCCGCTGAGTCTGGTGCTTCGGAGAAAATTTCTCTGTAGCTTTCTTGCTTGCTCTCCTCCCCGTTAGTACTTGTGCATGATTATTTGCTTCGTCGAATTTAGATGGATTTTTTATACCATGGTTGTCCATAGGTACTTTCGTAGCCTCTGAAGAACTTCCTACACTAAGATGTTGGAGACGAGATATGCTATTTATTGAAACGACAGAGGAAGGAGTGCCAGATTTTCCCACAAGTCTAGCAGGTTTCATGATAACTATGGGAGATTCAAAAACTTTTAGAGTTTTATTCTTCTTGTCAAGGATCCCAACATCGGCATTGCTCTGCCTGACTCTACTGTCGGCTATATTCGGACCAAATCCAATATGACCTTGGTCAATGTAGTTTTTGTGAATCAAAGTGGCCAGTGGCTGACTTTCTTTTTTTCGATTTTCGAGCAAGCCCTTCACCTGCATTGCTTCCAAGATCTGCTTAAGAGCTCTAAGATCCTTATTTGACTGATCAAACTCAATATCTAGTAATCTTTTCTCAATTTCGCTGTAGACTGACGGAGTGGTAGGTGGTTTCATGTAAGCTTCTCGATTCATGAAAGCAGGTCTTTGAGTAAGCCTACCCTTATCCTGCTGCTTCCATGGAGCAGGTTCAATGGGAAATTTAGATGTGGGTCTCATAACTGCTCTACCATGTGGTGAAACTGGTTCCCTGAACCTAGGAGTTTGACTTATGTTGACACTACCATCCAACTTTGAGGATACAGAGAAGCTGTTACCGCTCTTCTCATTGACACGAGGATAGGAGTATCTGGTTTGATTGGCTTTCTTTAATCCTGATACTTCCTCACATTTGGTGTTTGAATTAGGCATAGTCTCCAAACCCATCAACTTTGCAACAACACTGGTAGGACGCTTGTTGCCAGCTGGATTCAAATCATATTCTGGATGCAATTCTCTTTGCATGCCAACTGATTTTGACTTCAAGTTAGTGTTTCTCATGGAAAATTCTCTGCCATCCAGTGACAGCCTTGGTTGGTCCCTCAGTTTTGCAGTAGACTTGCCAGTCTCTCGGGAATCGAAGGACGTCTGTCCATCATAGGAATATCTTGGTCCTTCTTTTGCTACCAAGTACAAAGGTCCATCTCTAACCTCACAAGAAGATCTTCCTGGTTCTTTAGTGTCAATAAAATACCAAGGTGCTTCTTTTAGCTTAGCTAAAACTCTAAGAGATTCATTCAGATCCAGGGGCTTTGTGAATCTTCCTTCCGAATCAATCCCATGGTCACATATTATAGAAGTTTGCAAAGGCCTTGGGGAATCTTTGAACTTTGGAACTTGAACCACTGGCTCCTCCTTTGTTACAGTTTTGACAGACAAACCACGTGTCTCACCATAAATAGAATCTTTGACGGCATCTCTTATGTCGAATCGACGCGCAGACATAGCTGTGGGGCTTAGCGACTCATGGCCAGTTGAATAGTTGTTGACACTCTCAAATTTTGAAGTCTGAAATGTTGGAAGTATCTTTGTTTGCTCGGATGGAAGCGGCTCGGCATACATGTTTTTGGTGCAATCAATAGACGTAAAAGATGAAGAACAAGAGGAAGATGATATAGAAGTTCTCGATGACTCAATGGACACTCTTTGATTATCCACAGTGTTAGTGCCAACAAATTTTTTCTGCATTTGCACAATACCGTGCTTCAGTAACTTGGAAGGTCAATGACATTATTTTGGATATATTAAAAGAAATTTTAAGTGGTTACTTGGGGGAAAAAAATACCGTTGTTGTCTGCCTAGCAAAAGTAACATCCTCTCCTTCAGCACTATCCCCATCAAAATGGGAATGACCTGTTGAAGGAAGAGACAATGGTCAAATATGAGTTGAAAAGGGGAATACAATTGCCCTAATTCTGAGAAAAAGGAAGGATTGAATGAGTAAGATTAACCATGAATATAGCAAAATTTAGATGGTTCTTTCTTTGGATAATTCAGGGCAACTGGGAATAAAAGTCATCATTTTCTTGTACATATAATTTGTTACTGATCAGCAATTGGTAAAACAAAATCTATGCAAACGGCTGAAACTATTAATAATCAGGATAAATTTTAGAGGATGATCTTCACAAATAACAAGTGACAAGTTTTGCCTTGAAAACTTATGAAGATACTGGAGATCGCCTGACAACATGTTTGTATTGAAAAAATATACATAAAAATAACAACATGTTCATGATCAGTGCTCAATAGGCATGGATTTCCGGATAGTTTGGTAGAAATACAAGAAGCATATAACTAAAACTGCTTACTTTTTGTAATCAAATAAATTGCTAGATTTTCATTTCAGAAACCTAGGCCGGTGATAGGATTCAACACTATTCATCCACTACCAAATAAACCATTAAATAAGTCAAAACATGAAACAAGGAAATCACAAAACCGGAAACCACCCTCAGAAAATGTAGAATCTAAAAACTAAGTAATGTCACCTGCAATGAGCTTCTTGTGATTGCCACGCTTTCCAGTGAGTAAATGTTGACGATCAAAGAGCTGGAGAATCCCAGTCATGCAACCAATCTGCTTCCTCAAATCCGGATTCTCATCCGTCAACGCCTGCAGAATTTTAGCCGACATCTCCCCCCCTTCTCCCCCTTAAGCATATAACTTCAAAACAGCCTCTTCACATTGAAGCCACTACCATACCCACCTCGGAAAACCATGAAACACAATGCAAGCAATCAAATCTTTGCCTTTTTAACTGAGGAATTAAGCTGAGAATTAACAAGACCCAGAATTGGAAAACATAGGAGGAAACTCAAGCAAGCATCAAGAGACTTCCCAAAGAGACACCCTTTCTAATATTGTTCCAATGCCAATGCCACCTCCGAGTCCCTAGAGCCAAGAAGACCACAAACTGTCAAAATTTGGCGGGGAGGAGGGAATGAAAAGCAGAAGAGCAGACGTGGGAGTTGTAAAAGGGAGTGCAAAGTGGGAGACATGTGAAAGCATATATATATATATATATGCTTTCAC
>JAVDBV010083117.1:0-12354 GCA_032619315.1 Piper longum | reverse complement strand
GGGTCAAAGGAGCAAAATATTGCATTATTTGATTCGTACACCGTTGAATAAAAAAAAGGACTATCTTTTGTAACTAACTTAGCTTGATTCATGGCCAAGAAAACAACAGATGCCCCAAGGGAAATATACCTAACATACAAATTCTTTTCAGACTCTAAACAAGAAAGACTATTTTTATATCAGGAATTTTCGAGTAAGTGGTTAAAATATAATAGGCCTTTTGGCTTTTAAAAAAAGTTATGTTAATATAATTTATTTTGATTGTAATAATATGAAGTGAAAGAAATAATAAATAAAGATCGGTAAATTACAACTTTTAAAAATTTTTAATAGGGGAAGTCGTTTGATTAGTGGGGAAGTCATTAACTTGTATGAACATTTTGAAAATTCCTTACTTCTTGAGATAGATTTTGGAATAAGAAAGGCATTCTTGAGTTGTAATTGGCCTGTAGCAAATAGAGAAATAGTATCAGAGTCATGTTATATTATTAGGCCTCATGGTAATTTGACTAGTATAAATTGGAGTCAATCTCTTAAAACTCACTACAACATACCCCTTCTAGCATATGTGAGAGAGGAGAAAATTTAGATACGTAGCCCTGATATGTGAGGGAGCCTAACAATAACTTGGTTGGATAGTTTGACTTGAAGCCTCTCAAAACTTTACTGGGTTCAGTATGTGTGTGGAAGAGATGACTTAGTGGTCTAATGTGTGATGGAGAAAACTCTTAATTTAGTCCCGTATTTGTTATAGGGAGGCTAATATCTTATATCTAAGCTTTGGAAAAACTTTATTTCTCATGGTAGCAATTGGAGTAAGAAAGGTCCACAAAGTCTTATTAAATCCTAATTGACGAACAATTAAAATTTATTATTTTTAAAGTAAGAGAGACCTATGAAAGCTTTATCCAGTTTTAATTGGCCGATACTATAATTTTGGTAAAAAAATAAAGGAAAGATGATGAGGAATGAAAAGGGACGAAGATGGCACACAGAAAGGAGGCAGATGGAGCCTCAAGGCAACTTAAAGGATGCAAGAGAATAAGTTGTAAAAATGCTTAATTCTCTTTTCACGAAGAATTACAAAACAATTCTATCATTTTTTATATTTAGAACATACTGTTGTTGTAATTTTATGTTTTTCTAATATAAAGGCTGAAAACAACATAAACAAATACCATGTAAACTTACCTAAATTTACATATATTTGCAATATTATAATTAGATGATTGGATCCGTATGATAGGTAAAATGATTAGAAGATAATTTTTACCTTATTTTATTTACATGAATCTCCCTGTATCAAATAATAAAATTTAATAAAATATTTTAATTTTATTTTAATTTATTTAAATCAATATTTAAAATAAAGTAAATTATATATTTATTAATTTCAATTGTTTTTTTATACTTGAAATTGATAAAGATATAATTTATATTACTTTGAAATATTATTTTTTATATACTTATTTTATATAACTTTTTATTCACTTAGTTTTTTCAACGTATTCTGAAATGCTGAAGTAGCTATTAAACATTTTTTTTCTAACAAACTGAGTTATGTTCAAAGCTTGAAATCAGGATAAGTGATTAAATAATCATTTGAAATGCCAACAATAAAACTTTTTCTTACGTATAAATAAATCTAAAAAAAAGATTTAAGAACAAACATATATATATATATATATATATATATATATTATAAATTATAAATTGTACTACCCAGATTGAACCTACCCTTCAAAGATTATAAAAATAGATGATGCTGGCATAACTCAGATTCTGATAACATGTATTTGATGCATGTTAATTGCAACCCCACAAACTCTGAATTTCCATAAGTTATGCGCAATATATCATTATAACATCATCAAAATACCTACTACTAAATTAAAATAGCATGATATGAATTATTTCATCTATGATAGAAACTAAGCAAACAACATAAAATATGTTTCATCGGCTTGATTGAATCATCGGTTTTATGATAGTTGAAATTGGAAATAATTTTGAAAATGTTTGACGAAGATGATCAAAGATGCGATGATAGGGCAGCAAAATGAGCCCATGGGCCTCAATTTGTAGTTCGCCACGTTTCCCATGCATTTCAAGCCCACATGCGAGCCAACCTTTGTGTAGCTATAAAAAAGCATGCACGAGCAACGCAATTATGCAAAAGTAGTGTAGATAATTATCTTTTCATATCACTAATTAGTTGGAATTTGAACTTCGTGTATTATTTGGTAGAGTGTCCTCGAGATGACGATGTAGGAACGTTTTTTTTTATTAGTGCGTGCTGTTCAGATCATAATTTGGATTTGCAATTTTGGGTTCTTGTGGGCTGTAATATTTCTTGGCACTATTTTGTGTATGACTTTACAATATTTTTTTTTATACCAGTATGTCTCTTGTAACTACGTGCTGTTATGGCTTCCTTTTATTTATAAATTATTGTTCATCAAAATATGAAAAATATAGCATGATGGTATAAGCAATATATGGTAAAGTCACAGTCACTTCTCCAATTTGCCATACAAATTTTCTATTTCACGCCAATTTAGCCATGCTTTTGTTTACCAAAGCCAAAGGACAGATGAACACTTTATGCAGTCAATGGTGGATAAGATGTATGGATAGAGAGTTTATAATAATAATAATAATCAATAAAAATAGATGCACCTGTTAATCAAATCAGTTAGTAACGTATTGGTCACCCATTTTACACATAAAATCTTCCTTCCCACTGTGGTACTTTGACTTTGATGTATTATTATAATAAGGTCCTAAAACGTAGGCTCCATTGATCAAACGTCAATATAAAAATATATCATTTAACAAAAATTATAAGGTGTAATTAATTAGGTTGCCCTTCAATAATATAAGAGAGCAAGTTACCTAAGCTAGGCTTATATTCCTACAACACCGTTTAATATGAATCGACGGTCCAAATTAAATGATCCATCCCGATTTACCCTATCCCATCGCCCCTTCATCCAACCTAGCCGCCACCCTAATAGATCTATTGCCTCCTCCATCCATCGTCGCCCGCCACACTACCACCCCTACTATTATCTCCGGAGCACCTTCAAACATCACCCTACTACTCCACCTTCATCTTTTCCCTCTCATCGCTGTCTACCTTTCCTTTGTATTATATAGTTGGAGTAACTTCAGGATTCCTGAACTTATTTTTTTTTCATCTCTATTTATTTCTTCAAATTGGTTTGTTGGATTCATTATAAATGATCAAATTGTAGCGTTTATTGGGATGGTTATTGTTAAATGTTGGAGAAGTGGCCAACAAAAATAGATTCTTTTCATGCTCATATGCTCTTATGCTATGTAGGTTGGTCATGGTAATAGATTCTTGTTGTCATGATGACGAGCATATGATAAGTTTTCTAATAGTAAAAAATGATAATGATAGATGAAAGATTTTGCAATGATAGCTTATTATTTTTTCTTGTTTTGCAATGATGCTGATGGTGATCTCCGGCTTATTATGCTCATTAAAATGGAATTTTTATGTTGATCTTGATGAAAATGTGTGATTCTTTATGTTATTTGAGTGGTATATAATTCAAATGATGTTTTTTATATTGATAATTGTGATAGGAAAACAAATATTGATAAAGGGTACTAAGATTCCATTGATGAGAATGAAGGTGCCAAGATTCCATTGATGAAGGGTGCCTATTGATCCCTATGATCATAGATCATAGAGTGACCCTTTACTATTATTTATAAATAGGATATCATATTTCTATAGAATACAGGCACAAGTTAATATTGATAAAGGATGTGAAGATCACTTGGGCGAGTCATTTGGTGCCTTCTATGAGAATAAGTTCAATTATGTTGAAGAGGCATTTTTTTTTACAATAGCTGTGCCAAAATGAAAAGGTTTGGCATTGGAAAAAGTACCTCCCATTATGATAGGAAAACAAATATTGTTTGTAGGATTTGAGAAAAAAAAGGCACAAAAAGGACAAATCCCGAGAAGGAGGGAAAGATTTTAAAAGGAGACCGGATACGAGAGAGCAATGCAAGGCAAGATTGGTCTTCAAATTAAATGAGGGAGGTTTGTGGGCAGTAGATATTTTTGATGATATGCATTCGGATGACTTATCAGCTCCATCAAAGGTAACAAAGATCTAATCTCATAAAAAATGACATGACTTATCATCTCCATCAAAGGTAACAAAGATCCAATCTCGTAAAAAATGACAAAAATTTCAAAAATATTAATTAATGAACTTTATTATTGTAGCATTGGACCGTCAAAAATTTTGAAAATTTTAAATCATGATGGTGGTGACATCAATAAGAGAGATTTTACTTCAACTGATTGTAGAAATTTTTTATCAAAGGCACGACAGAATAATATTGGTCGGCATTGTATGAAAGTCTTAGAATACTAAAGCAGGGATTGAAGAAGGATTTTTTATTAAGACGAAGGTTAACAAAACAATCAGGTTATGAGTGTTTTTTGGCCTGATAATAGATTAAGGATGGTATATATGCAATATGCTCCCTTTACTGGTGTTAATCATCATAGGTAATCTATTCTGCTTAGATGTGCTTTGCTTGTAGATGAAACGACAAGTACCTTTACATGGTTATTTAAAACATGGTAGGAGTGTATATGGGGTAAAGAACCACAGTGTATCATTACAGATCTTGATCTGGCAATGAGAAATTCTATTTTAGATGTCCTCCCCCATAATATAGGTATTGTTCATGACATGTTGGAATGAATGGAAGAATTCATTTAAACCCATTAGTGAAGCATAGACTATAGAAAAAATTACAATGATTGGGTCTATGCCAACACAATTGAGGAGTGAGGTTAAATAGAAAGAAATCAAAAGAAAATATGATATTAAGGAGGATAGTTGGTTGGAAAAAATGTACAAGGTACACGGCCATTGGATTAATGCTTACCTCAAAGATTATTTCTTTGCTGGTATGACATCTAGCTAGCGGAGTGAGAGTATCAATGCATTTTGTATGGTCTTGTAAATGCTCAACCACCCCTTAGTGAGTTTGTACAACACTATGGCATTGTTGTCCATGCAAGACGACAAGAGGAAGGTTATGAAGATCACAAGAGTTTGCATACAAAGCCTACATTGCACATGGGAAATGTTCTAAAGCAACATGCTAGGCCTGTATACATGAGGAAGGTATTTTCTCTTTTTTAAGAGGAATTGAAGTACAAATACAAGGAGGTTGGTAGTGAAGGTTTAATAAGGATGTATGAGATTGAAAAAGAAGTGGCCGTTGGAAGACATCGAATAGTAACCTTTGATGGTTCTATACAATGCACTTGTAAGAAGTTTGAAGGCAAAGGTATTTTATGTAATCACATTTGGAGATTTTTCTTTCAAATGAATATTGGTGTCATACACAAGAAATATGTATTACCCAAAGCAGTGGTTCCCTCCGGCAATGAACGCAGCTGATTTACGCTGATTCCGATAAGTAATAATGCAAGAGCCTCCCACTGGTTACCAAACAGCCACTTGCAAAAACATTTCCATATAAATCAGATATTTAACTAACATAAAACACTTGTAAAAGTAACTACTCTCATAAGAAATTGGTCAAAATCATAAGTTCAAACAAAATGTCCCTCCATTGTAATACAATAACTCCTACCTGGATTACAGAAAATCAACGTTTCATAATAATCTTGAGTAATGCAGCAATCACCAACACCTACAAGAGTTGAAAATTTCAGACAACAACTCTTAAAATAAAAAACTAATACACTAAAACATCATATCTCCCCTTCACTGAGGTGCAATAGTATATCATCTTTTAAGAAAAAGGGGGCGTAATAAGACATTGTGAACCAATAAATGATACAAATATAACTTAAAGTGCTAATTTCAAATATGGACATTCTTCATTTATTAAGTGAACTAAAGCAGTAAACCATGAACACAGGGTTTGTATATTGTAAATAAAACATAATTCAAAACATCAAATGATATAGAAATATTAGACACAATATGCACAAAAGAATACATGATATGAAATGAACTGTTTAAAAAACAAATCTGTAAAACAATTGAGTTTTCTATCAAGATAAATACCTTCAAGTTGCTAAGCATTTTCACGTTGGCGGGGTTAAAATACAGAAAACAGAAAAGGGGCACAAAATTCTGAAATTGACTTGAACACAAAACTTTATCAAAACCAAAAAAAAAAACACAAAGGAAGTATTTACCTGCATGATAAACTTTAGGTAGTTATTAATAGCATAAAGAAGAACATAAAAAGCTAGTAACACATTGTCCCTAGCTGCCTGGTGAAGCGAAAAAATGGACAAATATCTGTCAATTTGATTATAGAGAAAAACCAATCACGCAAATAAATTTTTTTAAAAAGGCTTCGATCAAGGCAAAATAAAATCTAAAAAATACCCACTACACAGTCATGTGAACATTAAAAACAATAATGAATGAACATAAATAGCAAACACAAATAACAAACGATCAAGAAGGGGGTGGAGGGATAACGACGACGGTTGATGACGAGGAATAATATTGGGTGGAAGCGGTAGTAACAAGGGGAGGAGCAGGTGTCGGTGGCCGACGAGAAGGAGTCGGTCGCCAATGGAAGGGGCGTCGGCGACGCCTTCGAGGGGAAGGAGGGATGGGTTCGAGAGGGAGGAGAGACCGTCGGCGAGGGGAGGATGGGGTAGAAGTGGCAGTTCAGGGGAGGAGCGGGTGTTGGTCATGCTCGATTTATTATTATAATATATAATATATAATATATAATACTCCTTATATATTATATATTAAATACATAACTATTAAATAATAAATGATTTTAGGATCATAATTCCACCAAATACAACCTTTTATTAAGCCAAGCTTGAAAATACTAATTTGAAAACAAGCAAAAGATTAACATGGTCATGCTCGATTTGGCTCGGTAGCTCGTTATATCTTCTAATTCTCGGTTAAGAGTTTTATTAAAAACTCGGTGCATGCAGCTAGCGTAGAAGGAAAGGCAGTATTGCGGTCCATGCATAGAGTATTTGTGCAAGATGATATATATCACATTTGAAAGGGAAAGCTCTCAATTTGATGTGGGAACCGAGAGAAGTTTCCGAAATATATGTTGGAATTAGTTTCGAGTAACTTCCTATTGTGGTCAAGTCTAAGTTTTTAAATATTTTTCCTTCTCGAAATTAAAGGTAAAATGTTGCATTAAAAAGTTAAGTCATCAATAAAACTATATATATGCTGTCTTCACATCTCCAAGAATTATGATAATGAAAATCATCAAATCAATTGTGTCTTCTCAGACGTCAATTATTGACTCGTAGTAGTGAATATGACAGCAGCTCGGAATCAAAGGATAGCTGGCCTCTCAACTTAGTATAGAAATACGCTGCATTTCGAAATTAGTCATTATTATCATGGTTTTAGACAATGATATTTACTCGAGATAATGAATATTGAGATATATCCATAACATGTACTTCTGTAAATAATACAACGTAACAATTATTGGGTTTTGATAATTTGTTGACTTTATTATATTTTTTCCAAGCTGACAATGTTTTTAAGTGACGGAATTTATAATCCTAATGATTTCAGTTAGTTTTATATTTTTATTAAATATAATAAAAATTTAAATATAACTTCTCCTAATTCCCTCAAAATCACCAAGATTATGAATTTCATTACTAAGAAATATCGTTAGAAATTTTTCTTTTATCAGATTGTGCGTAAAAATATATAAAGTACGATAAAACGTCCAAATTAACCCACACAGCCAATTATTTTAAAGATCAAATAAGCTTGATTGTTACAAAAATTTGGCCTAATAAATCATTATAAAGCTGTCTTAATTATTTTATTTCCAAAGCAACTCAAAAAAATAAGACTTTTTAGAGCTTACTCCAACAATTGTACATCGGACTATCTAAATAATGTGTGTCTCAAACAATTGTACATCGAAACCAGTAATGCATCTTGTTTTTATTTTTAGCAGCAAGTGCATTTCTAGCAGCATTCATGATGGCAAGTGTATCTTGGTGCCAATGGACCCATAAGAAGATAAAACTCATAAAACTAAGAACTCACTATTTCAGAAGGAATGGGGGCCTTTTGCTGCAGCAACACTCCTCTCCTGCAAAAGGTGTAAGTGTCAAACACACCAAGATATTCTCTTCAGAAGAATTGAGAAAGTTAACTGATAACTATAAAGCCAGCGGGATCCTAGGCCATGGAGGCCGTGGAACTATCTTGGAATCCTTAGTGATGGCACGAAAGTTGCAATCAACAAGTCTCAAATTGTGGCACAAGATCAGCTCGACCTTTTCATAAATGAGCTGGTTATATTGAGCCAGATCAATCATAGAAACATTGTCAAGATCCTAGGATGCTGCTGGGAGACCCAAGTTCCCCTTTTGGTGTATACATTTCCAATGGCACTTTGTATGAAAATCTTCGTGGAGAAGCAGAAAACAAAACATGGCTACCATGGGGTGATCGAGTGAGGGTTGCCATTGAAATTGCAGAGGCCTTGTGCTACTTGCACTCTTATGCTTCTGTGCCTGTCTTTCACAGAGATGTCAAGTCTTCCAACATTCTCTTGAACGAAAATTTTACCGCCAAATTTGCAGATTTTGGGCTCTCAAGGCTCGTTCCTATTGACAAAAGGCAGGTTGACACTGCAGTGGAGGGAACAATGGGATACCTAGATCCTGAGTACTTCAACACAGGGTTACTGACAGAGAAGAGCGATGTGTACAGATTTGGGATAGTTCTATTAGAACTTTTAACAGGAAGGAAACCATTTTTGCAAGATGGAACAGGGGACTTCTGTTGCTTTGTGAAGTACTTTTGTCAGCATCTCTGAGGCTCTTGATAAAAGGATGGTTGAAGAGGCGAAGGAAGAGCAAGTTCAATTAGTAGCTATTATTGCAAGATCCTGCCTAAATATTAGAGAAGAAGAAAGACCAACAATGTCTAAAGTCAAGAATGGCCTTTCCTCGTTGGTAAGATAACATAAACGTGGAAGGTACTTCTTTCTGGCGCAAATGTGGAATGGCTTTGATGCATCTTTGAACATTGTAAGCAGCAATTATCCACCAAAAAGCGAGAAGATAGCATCACAAGACTACATTTATATACAGAAACAAAAGCCAAACAAGGTACAAATATAATCTCTTCTTTTTTTTTTTCTCAACGCAATTCCTAATATTCCTAAATTATCACTCTCACTCTCGCACACCTCACACCACAAACCCATCTCCACTTCTAGCCAAATGGTTTGCACACATACATAGCGCCAATAATATACATATCAGCATGCTTATTAATACAAACAGAAACACAAGACTATAATTGCATATGGGACTCGTCATTCGATTCTATTATGTATCACGCACCAGTAATGAGCTCATACACAGTCTTTCCACCTTCTTCGTCAGCTACCTTCTCACTTTCGGCAGCCAACTCCATTGAAGTCTCCACCGCGTCCTTCTTCAAGTCCTCATATATATTTTCATTCAAATCCATGTCAGGGCATTCTACCTCAAAAACAGAGCTCAACACCTCCACCACTTCACACATGGTAGGCCTCAACTCCCCCTTCTCACGCAAACACTCCTCTGCTAGCCGAACCACCTTAAGCAGCTGTTCCTCGCAGCTCTCCCTTATAACATGCTCATCAATTGCTTCATCGGTTGACAATAAGAACCTTTTCACAAGCCCTTCACCACCCTTCTCCCCGCCCAAGTCCGAGCTTGGGTCTTTGCTCGTGAGCAGCTCAACAAGAAGCACCCCGAATCCATAGACATCACTCTTGAACGTGCATGTACTTGTTTCGACAAACTCCGGATCCAAGCAACCTTTGCTGTCCTCCATGTATGTGGTTGGCGTTAGCAACATTGCCACCCCAAATTGGATCAACTTGGCGTTGAGTTTGTCATCCAAGAGGATGTTACTAGACCTCACATACCTGTGCATGAAGCCCTGTGAGTGAGCACAAGCCAGCGCTCTCGCCGTCCCGGCCGCAATCTTTATCCGGTCCTTCCACGACAAAACATTTGCGTTCTCAGCAGCTACCACCACCACCGTCGTCGTTGCATCCTTCTCCTTCTGATCATACTTGATCGACCCACGATCGAGGCCACCGCCATTGTGCAGGTAGTCGTAGAGATTGTCGTAATAGAATTTGTAGTAAACCAGCATGGCATCATCAAGGGCTTCCAGATCGAGAAACAATTTGTATGGCCTAACCACATTGGGGTGACGAACCCACCTTCGGAAGGCGTTGAATTGCTTGGTGAAGGGTTCGATCTGGCTGGTGTCGTCGACCTTGAGGGGCTTGTACTCCACCAGTGGACCTTTTTTGCTCAACCTTCCCATCATGTCGTAGAGTTTGCTGGATATGTTCCAGATTTTCACTAGCTTGGCAACATGGTCCAAGGTGGGTTTGAAGGGTGTTCCCGATGGCGTTGGCGTTGTAGGAGGGATTACCTCCGAGCCTGGGTAGTATATATTGTATACGTAAGAGCCTGCTGCGAATGTTGCCACCAGAACGAACCCAGCCGCTGCAATGGAAATGGGAACGCACCATCAATTCTCAATCCAAACCCATGCTACTATTTGCTACTATGGTAATTAGCAGGCAGCTTACACATCTCTCTAGTACCTAAGATGGGAATCTCAACGTCCATATAATTATCCGCAGAGCAAGCTCGTTCGAGATTTTTTTATGAGAGAAACAAGTACAAGGAATTGAGATTTATAAGAGAATGAAGTTGAGAACTATCATACCAATGGCAACTGGTGCAGCAGGAAAGGGGTTGTCTGCTCCGCGCATTTGGGACCGTATACGCCGCCATTCAAAATGTGGAGAAGAAAAGCAAGTTAGGTGTATACTACGTACGTACCAGAGTATTTTAGGAGATGCAGATAAACAAACTAAACTAAAAAAAATAATTGATAAAGTCGGAGATGCTTTGATTATGGGACCATCTATATTTATAACTTTATTTGGTAAAGTTTAATTCATATATTATATGAGTGGGGCCAATAAATCATCAGACGACCAAATTAATGAAACTACAAAATATATGTAATTAAACTTGTAATTTTTTATGTAGAGCCAAACTATAACCCATGCATCACCTCAAAACCTCTAATGCTCAAAATAATATAATTAATTTGTTACTAGGGTCGAAAATTTATATAAATTAATTTTTCTCTTTTGAATTAGTGTTTGAAGCTTTGAGCTCCCATTAATTTATTCTCAAATTTAGACCATTTTCCGGCGTTCATTATTTCGCATAATTTCTTTAGCAGTTAACATTAAAAATATAATTTTTTTTATTTAGAGCCAAAATATAACCAACGAAGAGAGTTTGAGATTTAGGGGAAATTTAGAGACGACTCACCGTGACTCCGGCAGCTGCCGGTTTCGTTGAGGTAGGGGTTGCCGGAGAAGCCATCCAGACATTGGCAGAGGAAGCCGGTCACGGACTCAGTGTGCCCGGTGTTGGGCCCGCATGGGTAGCCGCCGGCTTTCTCCACCTCCCAGTCCGCCACGAAGGGGAGGGTGGCCGTCCACTTCTTCTCCGGCCTCGTCAGTTCCTTCAGTGACGTCTCGCTCTGGAGCTCCATCGGCACTGGCACCGCCACCAGCGTCGCGAAGCTGCACCGCGTAGCCGACTGAGAGCAGTTCCGGTAGTTGTTCACTGTACCCACGTTGTAGCAGAAGCCGGGAGAGGCCTCGGGGATGGCGGACTGGCAGTGGCCGAGGCCCCTGGCTACCCAGTGGGTGCGGCAGCTGCTGTTGAAGGAGAGGTTGTCGGTGACGGTGGCGAGGGTGTCGCAGCCGAGGGCCATGAACCTGTTGGAGCGGGCGGAGATGGTGAAGGGCGCGGAGAGATTGAGGCACACCCTCGGGTTGGCCTCGGCGGGGTTCTGGTTCTCGCACTCGAACGCCATGAGGGAGGCCCTGCGGAGGACGACCTTGCCTTGGGGCAACATCACCTCCTCCACGATGAGGTTGGGGGCGTCGGCGGCGAGGACCAGGACGGTGTCGTCGATGCACTGGACTTGGAAGCCTTGGAGGTAGCAATCGGGCTGGTCGGCGATGCCGAAGGGGTAGTCGATGCTTTGTTTCCCACACTTGGACTGACAGTGCTCATAGCGGGGCTGGGCACGGGAAATGGTGGTGAACCAATATGCGCAGAGGAGAGGAAGAAGAAGGCACAAGGGTAGTGACGGTGAGCTCTCCATTAGATTAAGCATGGTTCAAAGCAAGAGAAGGAAAGGCATATATATATATATATATATATATATATATATATATATATAT
>JAVDBV010083112.1:0-15228 GCA_032619315.1 Piper longum | reverse complement strand
CACACAATTTAGTAAACATAAATAAAAAATATTAGTAAGTAAATATATCATTAATAATAATAAGTAATCAAATAAATGTGCATTGTAATCAATAAATACACAAATAATACGAAATGAATAATAATAATAAATAAATAAACAAAACAAAAAATAAAGAAAAAATAATCATAACATTAAAATATGCTAAATCATGTGAATATGCGTCTAAACTGATATAGAGGTTATCGAGTTACTAAAAATAGTGCAAGAACGGACGAAAATGGTCCAAAAATGATAGAATTGGGTCAATTAGCTGAACCGTGAGTTCGTTCGAGTCAGCTCGGTCCAGGTTAAATGATTGATGGCATAGACACGGTTTTAGACTGGGAGACTTGGTCACCACTAGGCAGATGCGATCGCGGCAGGTAGACTGCAAACCAGGAAAACAGGCCGGATGGGGCGGCCAATTCCCATCACTAAAAAATGCTGATGCTAACATGGCTAACGTCACAACCAGTCGTGATCGACAGGGGGTATCAAGGCGGAGGTGCTGGTAGCGATGATCGGCGGAGTTTGGCTACTAGCTGGCTAGAAAACAACATGATAGAAGGCAGAATCGCCATTGGTACGGCAGCATTGTCGGCGGAGATTGCGGTCACAGCGGCATTAGTGGGTGGTTTCAAAACGGAGATCTCAGTAACACGAAGTTGTGGGGGTGGTTCGCCAGAGCTGGAAAACGGCCCAAACGGTGGCAGCGGTAGTGATGAATAGTGATAAAAATTCGGTCTCCGATGGCTACTACGATGGCGCCAATGGTTACGATGGGTATAGATTGATAGCCAGCCACTAGATGGTCACGACCGTACCGATCCGGTGGCAAGAAGGGGGTTGGGGTCTCACTGGCAGAGATCTGAAGTGGTAGCGGTGGTAATGGTGGAAATCTCCGAAAATTATGGAAATATTTGAAAATTTTCGTGGGAGAAAACTAGGGTTGACGTGGATGGCTCATATCTAGCCACATGGCACAATTGGAATGTCCAATAAATCATGGTCTAGTGGGACCTACCTATGGGTATATGCAATATAAATATGGACGAAAAGCTCGAATTGAGACCGTCCAAAGTCAAAACTCTCGTGAGTCATGATTGACTCTATAGGTAGGAATCGAGGCAAGAAAGATAAATTAGCCTCGAAACCTTTAACACAATCTAGCTGGGCCCACGATGACACAATCTGATGATCCGAAATCCCTATGATGCATGCAATGAGATACCCTAAAAATCAAACGGATATTAAACGCTCTAACGGTCTAGATCTAGGCCTAAAACCTTGGCTAACTTATAAAAAAAAAATCATTTGTATACCTCGTGTATACATTGATAACTCGTGTTCTGGTGTATTTATCATATGCATGCCAGGTATACTTAGGCACCATAACATGCTTATATGGCCATCTGGGCCGCATACTTGTATTCTGGAAATTGGTTTAGCTCGAGCTCGCTCGAACCGACTCAAGACTGGCCCAAACTGGGAAACCTACACGCGGGTAAAACCCTAACCCAAAGCTGTGTTTTATATCTCAAATTAGTCCAAATGAAATCCTAAACTCTAATTAAGGTTATCTAATAAGGTTTAACACTCTACTTGTGTGGAGGCATTTCCTTGTTTTGCGCGCAAATGTGATCCGTTCGTGATTTGGGTTTCATTTTCTTGTTAGGATATGCATGGTGAGCTTGCCAGTTTAGGTCGAGGAGTTTCACTCATCTAGATCTGTATGACCCGTCTACTTTATATATTCTTGGCTCTTGAGTGTCGAGTTTAACTCGGTATTAGACATAGGACGGCGTGGGTGACCTTTTATCAAATCCCTTCGATGTTGGGCCATCTAGCCAATTTTTTTTCATAATTTAATAAAAGTTCATGGTTGAGATCCTTTGATGGTTTTTGAAAACTAATATCTAGAAAATATATTATACAAGCCTTACCTAAGCCTATTATAAATATATGTGGGTTTCATTTTACAAATATGAGAGCAGTGCATGGGTAATATAAATTTCACAAGTACTTTTTTAAGCCCTAAAGTAATGCAATTTATGAGAGTACTACATAATGCAACACATTTCTAAAATTTGTGGCACTAACAAATTGTTCCAGTGCCATCTGAGTACCGTGTCGGGCATTATATGGGGATGTAAGGGCATCAGCTGTGTATGTAAGTATGTTTTGCTAAGCCTATGTGCTGGCCTGTGTTATGCATAATATTTTTCTTACAGCTCTGTGAGGCTTTTCTAAAGCTTCTCAGTTCTCGTGGGTAGTGGACTACCCATTTTCTAGTTTTGAAATATCATTAATTATTTCGGACTGGTAATCTAATTTATTTGATCAGTGACGTGTTTTTTATATGTATGTAGGTGAGATGCTGTGGTGTTGATCAGCTTAGGCACATGGATCAGTAGCTCATGGTGGTGGCGAGGGCCCTGTGTTATGTGTTTTGTAACATGTGTTTGGCTTGTATTGTTGGGCACCATGTATGCTTGTTGATTGGGTGTATGCTATGGTTGTTTTGCATACAAGTGCCCTATTATTATTATTGTTATTATTATTATTATTATTATTATTATTATTATTTTTATATATAATGTGCATGGCAATTAACTTTGGGGAAAAGGCTAACAATCATCTACAATGTGTGTAAGCCTCAAAGTCCCACAACACAACAATGAATAATATAAGGTGTATGAAACTTATTTTGTTGCAGCTGTGTATGAATATTAGAGGAACATGGACTAGAGGAGTTTATGGTTCATACTGTGTGAATGGTCCACGCGAAGACCGAGTGTTAAGGTATGATGCCCTGACATGTGATGATGCCTCTATGTTTTGATTCTTCTCTTTTGTGGGGTATGTGGAACATGTAACCACAACCCAGTGTTTACTTTACCACAATTAATCATCATTAAGTAATAAGATACCTAATCCAAATCAAAGGAACTAGGTATAAGAACCAAATCATGCATCTGCATCTTTCAAGAAACTTAATCCCTTAACTACATTGCAGGTGTTTCGTTCTTGTAACTCAAATCGATCATTTTATTTGAAAGTTGCCCTCTTAGTCACACAGGAGGTGCTGCTTCTTCTATGGCTCGGAGTGCTCATTCAGGAATTCTTAAGTTTAAGATCCTTCCTATGTTAGTATGAACAATATTCATTATATGAAAATCCCATAAGGTGTCTGTTTAAAGCCTCCTTAATGGTTAAGATACACTTCCGTAAAGTTTATATGATAGTAATCTAATGAAAAACTTTTCAAATTATAACATCAAGGTTTGGTCCATTCAGCGGGCCAAATTGTGGTGTTACAATTTTATTGAGGATGTACACTTTTTTTATTGCACTTAGAATAGTCAAAAGATTTGGGCAAGAAAGATCAACTTTATCTCTCTTACCCATTATTGATTATGCCTTCTAAGGGAGAACCTGAATACACTACACTATTAAGAATTTAAAATTCAGGGAGAGATCTATGTGTGGGATTTTGTTATATATGGGTTAATGGACTACGATGTAATTCAAGGAATGGATTGGTTAAGTCATGACAAAACATTCCTAGATTGTGAAAAAAAGAGAGTTGCAAGGTCCATGTAATAGTGAGATGGGATTGATTTTCCAAGGGTTGCAATTAGACAAATCATCATGTATTGTGTCTTATGCCAAAGAGAACATGATGGAGCAATAATGCCATTCATTTATGGCCAGTTTGGCGAGTTCCATTGAAGAATTGATAGAGTTAGCTTCTATCCTGATGGTTTCAAAATGTCTCAATCTATTTCTTAAATTATTATCGGGTATTCCACCACCTAAAGTGGTTGAGTTTACCATTGATGTAGTCTCCGACATAGAACCGATCTCTAAAGCTCCTTATTGGTTTGCACCAACCTAAGTAAAGGAGTTGAAGGCTCAGTTTGTGTAATACAGAACTGGTCGGTTTGACTGCTATTTCGAGTTAAGTATGTTTCAGAACACGTGTATTGAGCCGACGCCGGTCGTGTGTATGAACGATGAGGGGTCATCTATAGCCAAGTATATGATGATAACGTTATGAATACAACAGAAAAGAATGAGTTATCAGAATATATGAAAGTATGCAGTATATATATATATATATTATAGAGTTTGATCGTAGAGATACTTTTAGGCAGAATATCGCGTTAGGACACATTACGAGTAGTTTGGGTGGGTTATTAGCTATAAAGAATGCCATTTCGATGTTGTGATGTTGATTTTATTTTATGGGATTTTTCCAAATTTTTCTCGATTGTTTTAGAATTTATTAAGAGTTAGTAATTATTTTGACTCCGCTCAGACTTGAGTCAAGTTTTATTTACAAGTTTGCCATTGAGCTATTTCTTTCCCTCCTCCAAACCTCCTCCCCCCCCCCCCCCCCTTTGAAAACCTCCTTCACTCCAAAACCCTAGCCGCCTCACCCCTTTGGTGGTCGCTGCCCTGCCGCCGATCATCGGCGCCCAGCATTGCCGCGCCATCATAGTGCCGCCTCAGTCACAGTCTCGCCTCCACGACACGAGAAACCGCCGTGGTTGCGCAATGTTCGCATCTCCGCCGACTGTTGCCACCACGATTGGGTGGTCGCCTTAACATTGCCGTCCATCTCACAACCTTCCCCGATCAGAGCGGAGCCCATCGCCGCCCAGGTCGGCCGTATCTAGCCACCCACCACTGACGGCCTTGTTTTAGCCATATTCCGGCAAGCCGCTGCCTCCGCTGACCGTTTCGACACCATAGATGCGTCGAGCTTGTTGAGCCGGTTTCATCGGTACCCTATACCACCACTATCTGGCCAGTAGATGCCACCAGCGATTGCCGCCGGAAAATCGCCGAAAAGTAGCCGAAAAATCACTGAATCCGCCGAAAAACCGCCGGAACTTGCTGGAAATCGTATTGATGGAATTTTTCGAATCTTCCACCGAGTTTACCCAGTCAAATCCAATGAAGTTTCGGATGTCATCGAGTGCCAAATTTGAGGTTCTAGAAGCACGCAAGACGAAACCTTATCCATTGCTGATTGCTGATTACTTGAGGTATAATTACCTCCAATTTGATTATTTAAAATTGATGATTGTTAGCACAACATCCTAGGGTTGATTAATTGCCATGATAAAGGTCTGACTATGAATGAAGTGAAGATCTGCATGTTGTGATTAAGTATGAATGAATATTAAGTGGTCTAATGAGGTAAAGTAAATTTGTGCATGCTAACTGAGTACAACGTAAGTTAGAAAATATAATAAAATTGGTATGAATATGATGAGTCAGGATTATTTTCACGTTTATGATTATTTGACTGTGATGGATGTTGCATTGTGAGTGTGATAATTAGGATGAGTATGATGCATCATTAATTTAGTGGGCGTTAGCTTTCAGATTTGATGTGTAGGTACAAAGTAGGAGCTTGCCGCATAGGCACGATGACATGCTTGGAGCTTCTACCAGGTCCATTTAGGACTCGCCTATGTTTTATGTTCTTTTCTATTGTATATTTTATTATTACTTGTAGGACAGGTTGAGTGGTGTTTTATTGGATCCACTTAACTCTGGCCATTTAGCCAAACAGTTTTTTGGATTAATAACCCTCTAGGATGAAATCCCTTAAGAATGATTTCGAAAACAAGATCCACCACAAGTTGCCTTCGGGCCTATTTTATAAATCCTTTCCCAAGCATATATATATTTTTATCGAATTTTCAGTGAGAGGAGAGATGGTGAAATCGACTTCACGTACCATGAGCGGATGCTGTGACAGTCAAAACGGGCTCTAGATTAGTGAGCGAATTGTTCCAATCCTGAGGGATCCTTACAACTCCGTGTTTGAGTTCCTCACACCCAGAGAATGTGGAGGTTTACAGGTACTGTTAAGTACAGTGCATGTCCAGACTTGTGGTTCAAAGGGTACTAAAGGCGACTACCTAAGAGTACTCGGCCTTTGTACTCAAGGCCAGGAGAAATATGGAGGTAAGGAGGGGGCTTAGAATTCGAGACTAGAAGATAAAGTTAGAAAATGCCGAGAGAGGCATCAGCAGTAACAGATCAGACAGTTCGGGATGCTACTGGGTCTTCAGCCCAGTGGCTCCTCAGTAGGTGCCCTTGAAAGAGTTCACGAGGAGTATATGGACGTTTTCTTTCATAAGAGAGTTTGCTCTCATAGCCACTTTTATATTAGTTATATTCTGGACTAGTAACACTTGTTACTGATGCATTTTCGTACTATATGTAGGTGACGAGTATGAGATGGATGTGCCGGCTTGGACGGAGGAGCAATGAGGTCTTTTGCATACACACATGTTGGGTGATTGAATGTTCAATATCTTGTTTATAATTTTAATATATTAAAATTGATGTGAGGAAATGAAAAGTATGATGATGAGATTAAATGCGAAGACATGATGACATGAGGTGAAATGTGAAGAGAATGCACAGGTGGGCCGAGACCCAAGTTTCAGAATGAGCATGCAGTAGATTATATTCGGTGTGAATGAAATTGTTGATATTTGCATATATGTTTGTATGTATTATTTTGACAGGCTGGCCCTATTGCACTTTTAGGGGAGGCTCTGTCCGTTTTTATTTAGAATTTTAATTGATTTTCTTGCAATTGTGTTGGTGTGTAAATTATTTTGCATATCATCCATGTAGTATCCTGTTAGGGTTTTAAGTAGTCATCCATATATGGCATGCTATATCTTCATCTTAAGACGCCGAGATTGGATCCCCACGCGTTGGGTTCGGGTTAGCCGACCTAACCGGGACCGTAACATGCCAGTTCGGTTCACGAGCATGAACCGGATTTGGAGTGTTACAGTTTGAGGAATGCTAGTAAGCTGGATTTATTCATCCAAGTACATCTCTATAGAAAGCGCAGGTGTTATTTGTCAAGAAAGAGGATGGATCTCTCCGTTACCGAAGATTGATGGCATATTTGACCAGTTAAGGATGGTGGGGCTGTTTTCCAAGATAGATCATCGTGTGGGCATCATTAGCTAAGATTGAAGGAAGGAGACACAATGAGTACGTAGTGATGCCTTTTGAACTTACTACCACTTTTACAACTTTCATGCCACTTAGGAATACAGTGTACCATTAGTATTTAGACAAGTTTATCATTGTTTTCATTGATGATATTCTTGTTTATTATGATAATGCAAGTGATCATAAAAAACACCAAAACGATGGTACTTCAAATCCTTAGAGATAACAAGTTTTATTCCAAGTTCTCTAAGTGTTATTTTTTGATGAAAGAGATAAATTTTCTTAGCCACATTATGTATAAGAAAGGTGTATCTGTGGATCCAACCAATATTTAGACTATTTAGTGAAGCATACACCAAAGATAGTGACTGTGGCATGTTATTATTTCAAAAAAAAAAGGTACTATAATATTTGGTTTTTATGGGAAACTTAAACCTAGATATAATGGATCATTTGATATAATTACTAGAATTGAAGATTTGACATATGAATTGGAATTACCTCCTAGTTTGGACAAGGTTCACAATATATTCAACATATCCATGCTCAAGATGTATGCATGGGATGAGTGCCACATTATTTCACATTATTGGGAGCTTAACATTCAACCCGACGTCACCTATGAAAAGCAGCTAGTAAGAATTTTTGAGAAGCAAAACAAAGTCCGAAGAAAAAAGACAATACCCTTAGTCAAAGTGGCATGAAAAATTAAGGGCATAAAGAAGCTTCATAGGAAAAAAAGGACATGAAGAAAGAATATTTCCATTTGTTTCGAGATGAAGAAAAAGGTAATTTTAATTCCCGTAATTATTTTATTTTAAATAATTTTCGGGGATGAAATCCTTAAAGTTCGGGAGAATGTGAGATCTTAGGATTGACGAAATTGTTATTTGATTATTTAATTATTTTAATTATATTAATGAAGAAGGCTTTGACTGGCTAGAATAATTAAGTGGAATTTATTTCAGATTATTAATTATTATTAATCAGGGAATAAGATGCCTAATTATGTATTTTTTGTATTTTTAGTGTTTTTATGGAATTACTAAAATACCCCTACTTACTAGAGATACTAGTATAAGACCTTGAGAGAGGTCGACTCCTCTCTCTCTCTAAAAATTCTCTGACGTTGATGCTTCGAGGGGAGAAAGAGGAAGGGATGACTAGGGCTTGATAATTCCATATCTTTTCTTCATTTTCTTCATCATACATCATCAATTATTCATTGATTTGTGTGAAGGGCATGTGTACATCATGTTTTAATTCATTTTATATGAGTTTTTGATTGATTTGTGATGTGAAAAATTCTGTAAATTGTATGATTTGATCATTGAAGTGTGTGTTTCCCTGAGTTCTAGAGTGTTAAACTCATTTTCATGATAAAGAATTAATTATTTATGTTGGTTCTTGTTTAAATTAGGAATCATGATAATACTTCTATTTTTCTTTAATTCATAAGGAATTATTATTGATAAGTAGATGTATAATGATTTTATGGAGTTTTATATGCTTGTAATTAAGTTAGTATCTTAGTTAAATTATATGACCAAGTTATACAACAATATCTTGTTAAAGTATATTTTAATGATAGAATTTGTTAGAATGAGTAATTTCATGTAAACTCATCTTGGGTATCAATAAAGAAGGAGTTTAACTTGATTGGATGTAGTGAATTAATCTGTGATTGAGTTTGTCAAAATTTGAATGTAAAAATCATGTTTGAGAAGGTGGAGTAGTGCTAAGGTGCAAGGAGAGTCACGCCAAGGCACAAGTATTGTGGCCGTAGAAGAGATGTTTTGCACCAAGGTGCAAGATAGTTTTGCGCCAAAGCCCAAGGTATTGCCACAATGCAACAGAGTTTTGCATTAAGACTCAAGGCTGTCTGTTGGCAACTTTCATATTTTTGTTTAGGGGCGATCGGTGGGCTTAAGCCATTTTAACTACTTAAAAATAAAGCTTATAAAGGGGTAATAGTCCTAGTTACTTGTTGATGCTTTGTCTGGCTTTGATAATTCTTTGAGAGTTGTGCATGTGTGTGGATGTATGCCATGTCATTGCATATTATGTGGTTTGTAAATATATATATATATATATCTATTATGTACATTTTTTGGGTTTTAGGGAACACTTGCTAGCTTTTGGGTGAAGTAATTTAAGGAGACTTTTTGAGGTACACATAACTTGTATGATAAGTAATTAATGCACTATATGACCATTAATTGGTGGGGGGAGAAGCAAGTTTCTGGCATTGGTATGTTGGACATACATTGGGACTTTAATTTCCTAGCTGAAAAATATGGTCTAGGTTCTGACGATTATGAACCGACATAGCCAAGTACGCACTCTGACGAGTCTGGGTAAGGATTGGATGTACTGTCATTCCTCTGAGACTGTGACAACGTTTGTGATCATAAATAGAAAGTATTTTCCGCAAATCAACCAAACCTTTTGGAGGGGGGTATTAATTGCCTTATTCATTGTTGTTATGCCTACTCAGTGGTTTTATCACTAATATGGAATTACCCACATAGGTAACAATTAGTTGGGAGTGTGACTTGGTGCCTCAGTGGGGGACAATAGAGGCGGACTCTATCAAATAAGTAGTATTGATTATTTAGTTGGACTTGACGAGTTACTTTGGTTATGTATTTTATTAGTCCTGGACCATGGTTTGTTCATTAGGAGCTTATTTATTTATATGCTGCTTTATGATTAGTATATGATGTCTCTGATATATTGGTGGATATGTTCATGATAGGGTTAATGGAGGCGGTGGATCTTAATTGACATTTGTTTGTTAGTTAAATTCTTGTTATTATATTGGCATGTCTAATGATTTATCTCTTATTATTTCTTGTTGTGTATTGTTAGGGTTTGGGTTGGACAAAAAGTAACCACCAGTCCGGTTGTAAGTTGGGCGGATCATCACATAGTCACTAAAAATGAAAGGGTTGTTAGCTTGTTGATTGATAGCACTATATTGGTTTGTGTATAAATTATTTTCTATGGTGGGATATGTAAATATTTCAAAATTAGGGACTATTTATTGATATGGTTAATGCTGATGGACCATGAGAGTAGTGGCTTCACATTATCTATGCACGGTAAGAAATGAAGTAAAATGCAGTAATGTATGACATATAATGATCTACCAATTGATTATTCTTAAATATAGAATAATTAGTAGACAAGGTCTGTGTTGTCACTTTGCCACGATATTTTAAATGTTTGTTATGGTAGTATAAACAACAGCTTACAATATTGTTACTTTGTCATTGCCGTTTTTTATTCCTTGCATGGAAAATTGTAGGTTTGATGATAGAAATTCTCTAAACCTTTTTCTTGCATTATTTGTAAAAATTGGGCTTTTTGGAATACGGTTTTAGTTTTTGGTTGGGTCTTAACTTAGATAGAGTTACCTATCTTGCCTTTTTAGTCGTGTGCATATGTATGGTGCGGTATGTGCGAGCCGCGGCCTTAGTCTCCCTTGGTACTCGACACCACCCGGGTGGACACTACATCGTCTCGGCTCTTATTTTTTATTTTTTGTAGTCTAGTCTAGAGAGGTTGCGGACAGTGTTTCTTGCAAGTCTATATTGCTTGTCGTGTATTTAGAAACACTTTCGAACCATCCTATCCATGAGGGACCCATGGTGCGGTTTCCAAGGTCGATCTTAAATTTTAGGGTTCTGGGTCAACCCATACATCATTAAGTATCACACCCATACCTCTTTAGGTGTGGCACCTTACCTATGACATTACCAAGTCATGCCTTAGTGGTTAGGACCTTTCCCATTTTCTTTAATCCCCCATCTCCTTTTCCTTTTTCACTCATTTCCTCATCTCTTCCAACCATCTTCCCTCTATTTGGTCACTCCTCTTCCTTCCTGGGCTTCTTCTAACTCCCTTCAAGCTCTCCAAGCCTAGCCAAGGCCTAAGGTTGTAGGTCTTCGGGTGGAATGCCCTAAGAGACCTCTTCTTGGTTCATTGGAGGTAAGACCTCCTCTCCTCCTTTCTTGTTTTGTGTGTTCGGTACTAGATTTGCCTAGGTTTGTACAAGTTTTACATTTTTTTGTAATTCTTTCCTTGTAGCTGGTTGAGTTAGATGTAAACAGATGATAGTTTCATAATTGCTACAAAAGTAAATTAATTGTTACATATTTTTAAATGCTTTGTGGTCACTGTTTTGCACAAACCTGGTATAAAATTCATAAGTCATATTCTAGGTCTCTTTGCTTGCTATTTTCTTTGTTGTGTTCATGACATCAAGATATACAACTTTTATGTTCATCCTTCATCTAATATGGCTTGTATGATGCGGTAGAGGTGGCAAACACGGTAAAATATGGCAGCTTTTAAGGTCCTAGCCGCACATTTCCCCAATTTTTACATTCTTCATCTAATTTTCGTGTGCTTGTTGATATGTGTGTCATTTTGTTCATGTAAGTTTTTCACTCTAAGATATCTACTTAAAGGGGCATGAACGAACCCCTTAATTGTTTAGTGCATATATTGTGATGTCCGTATTCCTTGCTATGCTTAAGAATTTGCTCCATTGTGAGCTAATTAAAATAGGTTAATAAAATCTATAAAAATTACGGATGACCTCAATTGTCTACTAGAAATTTGTAAGTTTTAGTTTAATTTAAAAATCATTTAGGTGGTTAGTTTGATCGGTTTGCCAAAGTGCGCAGGAATATAGGGTGAAACCTTAGTTCCGTAGCTCCAAATGTAAAATCCATTTTAAGTTGTCCCTCAAACACCATATTAAAATTTGGGAGTATTTAGGTCAATAGGTCTTGCATCAGATGTTTTCCAATCCAAATAGGTCTACCCAACTCCAGAAATGACTTAACCAATACCTCCTATTTACGAGTCCACTTAAGCCCAACTACTTAGACTTTATACCTCACATCTTACTGGATTCAAGCCCACTGTGTTGGTTAGCTCTAGTCACTTAATACTTAGTAAACTTGGTGTAGGGCCCAAGAAAACTATTCCCACTACCTTAGGCCGACCTTAATGGGCCTTGTGTACCATGTTGGCCTATGAGCCAGCTCTTGGTAAAATTTCACCATCCCCTTAGAGTGTCATGGCCCACTGATCCAAATTTGAGCCCATTTCAACACCGTTTGTTTTGTCCAAAAAATTGTCCGGTTATGGCCATTTGATGAAACCCTAGTTGTGAGACTTCTCACTGAGGGTACTTGCAACACCAAAACCGAACTAAGTTTACCTAATGAGTTTTTACACTATACTGAAAAAGATAATTAAGAGGTATGGAAATTTTTTTAGAGTTGTGCATGTGAGAAGATGTTGCCTCATTTTGCGTGTTGATGCTCCCACTTGCCTACGCCTAGTTGATGTCTCCAAGCCTATGAACAATACTTAGTGATATTGGTGCACAACTTAGGAATAATGTTTCCAGCATTGTAACGACTTGACATTTTTCACAATATTATCAGCCTTGCTGGTCAGGTGTTACTCAAAATTTAACAAACCAACCCTGTAATGACCAGCCCTAACCGGACCGGGTGTTACTTAAAATATTACATGAATTATATTAAACCAAATAAGTCTAGCATTTCTAACTTATCAAAAGAACTTATGTTTCATATGACAATGTATGAAATAATTATCCCACAGTCTTGGACCGTTTCCCATAGCCACATTTATAACACAAGAGAGCAAAAAGGAAGTCCGCTTATTATCCATTCACCACCTGAGTTGGTAGAAGAACCACCTAATTATCTCTTAGTCTTTAGTTCCAGCTACTAACCTGCGGAGGCAATTCCGCGTTAGTGATTAAAACACTAAGCCGTATAATTAAATAAAACAAGTTCATAAACTCCCTATCATTATCAAAAGAACTTATGTTTCATATGACAATGTATGAAATAATTATCCCACAGTCTTGGACCGTTTCCCATAGCCACATTTATATCACAAGAGAGCAAAAAGGAAGTCCGCTTATTATCCATTCGCCACCTGAGTTGGTAGAAGAACCACCTAATCATCTCTTAGTCTTTAGTTCTAGCTACTAACCTGCGGAGGCAATTCCGCGTTAGTGATTAAAACACTAAGCCGTATAATTAAATAAAACAAGTTCATAAACTCCCTATCATTATCTATATTATTGGCTATTGGGACCATTCCAACATGTCCATCTATTGGCCAATGGTTCAGTCCACCATGTCCATTAGTAGGCTGATGGGTCAGTTCACCATGTCCATCTATTGGCTGGCGAGTCTAATCCGCCCTGTCCATTATCGGCTGTGAGTCCAATCCACCATGTCCGTAATTGGCTAGCAAGTCCAATCCGCCATGTCCAATTTATTAGCTGATGGGTTAGTCCACCATGTCCATTACCGGCTGGCAAGACCAATCCGCCATATCCGTTATCGACTAGTGAGTCCAATCCACTATGTCCGTAATTGGTTGGCGACTCCAATCCGCCATGTCCAATTTATTGGCTGATGGGTCAGTTCACGATGTCCATTACCGGTTGGCAAGTCCAATCCGCTATGTCTGTTATCAGCTCGTGATTCCAATCCACCATGTCCGAAATTGGCTGGCGAGTCCAATCAGCCATGTCCAATTTATTGGCTGATGGGTCAGTCCATCATGTCCATTACCGGCTAGCGAGCCCAATCCACCATGTCTGTTATTGGATGGTGAGTCCAATCTACCATGTTCGTAATTGGTTGGCGAGTCCAACCGCCGTGCCCAATTTATTGTATTATGGGCTGTCAAGTCCATTATGACATGTCCATTATTAGATTATAAAGGGCGCAGCCTGTGTCAGACTGAGTCAATTCATTGACCCCGGTTGCACTCGGTGCATGGTGGTCAAATCTGGATTCAGGCCGACCAGGCTGTCCACGTAAAATAGAACATTTTAATAACTATACGGACCTGGTTAGCTTATACGTAATCCCACAACTGCGACCACGATCCTAATCTGAATGAGAACATAAAATTATTATTCGCGTAGAAAATGCATGCAACTAAATGATTAATATATCAATTAAATTTTGACAATATATAATATACCACATTAAATAATTTATTTATGAACCAGAATTAATTATTATTATTTGTATCATCCTAATTTAAGGATATCACTAATATAATTATTTGTAATTTATTTAATTCAATAAGGTTCGACCCTTCTTTATTTAATTATGTTATTTTGTGATTTCTACATGGTTATATTTTATTAACCCATCTTTCTACTTTACTAATTTGTTATTAAAATAATTGTTTTATTTACCAAATATTAATTTAATATGGTAAAGGTGACATCCTTATGTTATTTATCATTAATAACTCAACAATATAATTTAATCGCTTGTAATAAGCCAATTAATTATTAACCATTTATCCTGAGCGTATTTTATTATTTACGGCAATTTCGTATAATATTTTATTATTTTAGCCACTTAACTCGTGCCCAATTAGATTAATTATTTTTAAAGATTTATTACGAGTTCATATTATTTTTTAACTCGAACCGTGTCGAGTCAACCCGTATTTACAAGTTTGCCATCTTCTTCTTCTTCCCTGACATTCTTCTCTTTTCCACACATTCGTCTTGACACCAAAACTAGCACCATCGTCTTCTGCATTAATCCAAAATCAGACCACAACTCCTATCTACCCCAGCAATCCAAATGGAACCCTAAAGATCCAAGCTTTATTACAGCTATCAATGGAGAATCGGATTGCACCTTACATTGCGACCGATCAATAGCCATGGCGACCCCTACCTGCTTCTATGGAGGCCCCGACCTGCTGCTATGGCGGACTCGACCTGCTCTCATGGCGACTCCGACGTGGCCAGTAGCACCGTCCCAATACTCCCCTCCTTCCTGCACCACGACCCAACCCAAAAAGAAAAGGAACACCACCCCGCTGCTGCAAACCAGAAGGACATTCTACCCTCCTTCATCACTTCTTGCAACTCCACTCAATTCAGAGATTCACTACTTCAGGCCGTCATCAACCAGGAAGGATCGACCTCTTTTGGACGTTGCAGTGAGTAGGTTATTCTCTCCCGCGTCAACATGTTCTCTGCCATGAATTTGTGACACAATTGCCATGACGTTGCCTGTAACAACCCGCCATTTTTTCACAATAGTGTGGGCCTAGATGGCCAGGTGTTACTTAAATAAACTACCAAGTTGCTGAATTATAACAACAATGTAT
>JAVDBV010083111.1:0-13980 GCA_032619315.1 Piper longum | reverse complement strand
CGGCGCCAGCTGCCTCTTGGCCGGCGACCTCAGACAACTCAGCAGCAAATACTCCCATGGAAGCTTCTTGCACATCTTGCAACTACCAAGTTATATGAACCCAGAAAAAGCTGTATGTGTATATCCCCAAAATAATGAGGCAAGCTTGTGTCCAGATCTATATGATGGGATCGTGATGGGTCTGTAGTTAAGCGTTTGGAGGATCTGGGTTGGTAAATGAAGAAGATGGTGAGATCGAGAGAAAGACGGAGCTAGATTGGAGATAAAAAGTGGGTTTTGGCACGTCTAAAAGAGATGGATGAGCTAAATATATAACAAGGACGGCGCCAGCTGCCTCTTGGCCGGCGACCTCAGACAACTCAGCAGCAAATACTCCCATGGAAGCTTCTTGCACATCTTGCAACTACCAAGTTATATGAACCCAGAAAAAGCTGTATGTGTATATCCCCAAAATAATGAGGCAAGCTTGTGTCCAGATCTATATGATGGGATCGTGATGGGTCTGTAGTTAAGCGTTTGGAGGATCTGGGTTGGTAAATGAAGAAGATGGTGAGATCGAGAGAAAGACGGAGCTAGATTGGAGATAAAAAGTGGGTTTTGTCACGTCTAAAAGAGATGGATGAGCTAAATATATAACAAGGACGGGGAAAGGTCTTGAAAAATGCAAGCCTCACCAACTACTTTGCCCAATTCCAGGATTTTTAAATATGATAATGAAGTAGTCTAAGCGAATACAAGCGTAATTTTTTTACCCACTTGCCCCAGCTTCTATATATTGACTAATCCAAGTTTTTGCATGTCTCCTCCTTCAATCCCCCCTCTCGATGCATTTGTGTGTGGGAGCCAATTGGTTGATCGATCGTCTCCCAATGGGATCTCTTTTGAAGTATCTATGTAATTTGTTCTTGGATCTTTGAACTCCTCCAATTAGCAATGTTAATTTGGTTGTTGGAACCAAACTATTTTGACAGACAAAGATACATGGACTTTGTGCAGCTGAGCTGTCACAGTTATCATAATTCATATCATATACAATAACATCGCTGCCACCCATTACTTTCCTCCCCTTTTTTGTTCATTCTGTACTCGTGCAGGTTCACGGCTGAAATCGTTATTTTGAGAAATTTTTAGGGTTGAATCATATTGCGGCCTGGTATTTTAATTTGAAGGATCCATTTTCTTGTTAATTTTTTTGATCTTTTAGGCGAAACTTTGAAGGGTTGAGATTCGGAAGACGTTCAAACCTTAATTTTGGCACTTGCAGTATGTGCGTTTTCTTCTTTGTATCACTGCATTCCATATTAATCCTGAAAAAATAATGGATCACTGGCGCAAAATAACGCACAAACATTTCCATGCATGCATGCATATGTTTAACCTTTTTGAGAGTTATAATTTGCAAGGACAATTGTAATTAACAAGATATGTAGTACTCTATTATCAACATGTTATAACAATACTAGTTACGCCCAATTTCCCATATGGAAGAAAATCGACGAGTACAAGGCATGATATCTTCGACACTTTGTCCACCTACCAGCTACCTGCATGATTTTCCCTGCTGAAATTAAGCGGGAATCGTTCTGTGGTCCCCAATTTAAAAACCCACCTTCTAGAACTTGACCCTGTCCATAGGAAGATCACTATTATTTGTTTAGCTTTAAAAAAAAAAGGATTATTATTTTATGGTACAATGGCAAAAATCCGATCCACCAATGATTTTTTAATATAATCAATGTATAGAAGGCGACCGCGACCGTCGGATTTATAATGACAGCAGCAGGATGCTTCGATTTTTGTTGCGAAGCTTATGCCGCCGCTGTAAGTCAGCAAAATCAGGAAGGCGGAAGGGTATTTTCGTCCGACTAGAAAAAAAATAATCGTCCGAGTTGGGCGAAAGTCAACGCGTTCAAACCGAGAACGCCCGAGTTTGAGCGACGCACGCACTCGTGGAAGCGATCCACGCGGATCGGGCCGAGAATCGGCGGGTCGATGTTTGGTCGGCTCACGCTGCTTTCTTTCTGTTACGGAGTATGGTTTACTAATCGTAAAGGGCGTTCAATTCTTTACATTGTTGTGGTTTAGGATTGTAGTGTTTTTGTAAGCTTATAATTGCTTATATTAAAAAATGGGCAGCTCAATTTTCCAGCTTGGATAATTGGCGTCATATATTAATTTCCCCCGCCAGATTAACTTGCCCGGTGCTAAAAGGGGATGATTTATAAGGGCCAGTCGTGCTCATGCACCTTGTAAAAATGAAATATGTATGATAAAATATAAATAAAATAAATATTTATTTTGTAGCGGAATGGATCGATAGAGGAGTCACCGTACTTATAAATTAAAATTTGATTACTAGAAAAAAAATCTGAATTTTACAACATATTGTACATGTTAGAAAGAAGGCGTAATATTTATAAGTTTTTTCATCATTATTTTAAATTAATTGATAAGATAAATATAAAGAGATAATACTTAATTAATTTTAAACTAAATCAAAATTAATTTTTTAATTAATTTAGTGAGCCTACTCTTCATGATGTCTCTACCAAAAAAAATACGAAACCATCGCTCGGGCTATTTAGCAAAGAGTAATTAACGAAGGCATGCAAACAAAGCAAGGTGAATATCAATCAGGGGCCTAATTGCTTCAACTTTACTTCAGCGCATGGAAAGTAGTCAGGTCCATGGTGCAGCTCGCTATGTAATATCAAAAGACAGACAATATAGGAGGGGGATTGATGACTGTTCATCTCTTCGGAAGAGGTCTCATTTCACGTGTCTGTCAAAGTTTGGAGGAAAACATATTGCAACCACTTCACCTTTCTTATTAATTGAGTTCATAAGTTGTTCGGGAAACTACAGAACACCATCTTGTCTATAAACAAAGATGTTTCGCTCTCAATTATCGAGCTGTGGAACACCCAACATAGAAAATCGCTTCCCAGTGGCGCCGCCAAAGGTTTTCATCTTAGCTACTGTACAGGACCAGTCAGCAGAGACCCGGCAGTTAAAAATTTTCAATCAAACAAGAAACGCAGTTGTAGATCCACTTGAGACTTCTTCCCACTCAAATTGACCACTAGGCCCTTGGGTTAGGCAAAATTATCGACTGAGAATATCATTAAAAACTGACATAGATGAGTGTGCCAGTTGCCTACATCTTTTTATTCTTGGCGTCTAAGAGTATAAAGAGCTTAACCTGGTCAAACACTCTTTCTTGTTTTGTATGTAATCCAGGCCTTGCCACTAGTTTTAAGTCTTCAACAGCAATTAGCTGGGTAATCACTCAGACAAAAGGGAGTAATTAAACAAGTACTCTATGCCAACTTAATTATTTTTAGTTTCTGAATGAGTTTCGTTGAAGAAGCGAAATTAAAAATAAAATTACGTTGAAGAAAATTGCAGAGCTTGCGTTTTGAAATTGTCATGGTGTTCAATATTCAACACGGGACATACGGAGAGTGTCAACTCATTGGGAAGAGATTTTTTCCTTGCAAATGACCTCAGAAAGGCCCACTTTCTCCACACTTCAATTAGTGATCTCTTGTGTTTCCCAAAACTGCCAGGCTTGATCTTCTCCTCTAGAATTAAACGTAGGCCAAATGCAGAATACGAAGTCGGGATTTCATATTCACTTACCAACCCCATCGTAGAAAAAGAGGCCGGCCGCCGCAACCACCCCTCTTCTACTCCGTTACACGGATAATGATAGTTGTAACGAAGAAGTTTAAGGAGACGGACTTGGCTTGAACTTATTACATTAATGCATTGGCTCAACGGGTTCGAATTGTGTTAGCTTGACACTTCTAACAAAAAAGTTGGGGCCTTGATAGTTATATAAATTGATATTTCTTTGATGGAATGGGAGTTCAGATCACAGTCACGTACGTGAATGGTAGTTACTATTCTTGGTACCCCTTTTTTTGCCCACGGCAGCAACAAACTTTTACTCTAGCCATGCATCGTTCTCGGAAAATGTTATAAATAATTAAATTTTAAATATTTTTATCGTAAATAATTAAAATTTTAAATTCATATTAAATATAACCAGATCTCAAATATTTATTTTAATTATAGACAATTAATATATTTTAAGAATATTTTATTATTAAAAATTATTTTATTGACAAAAATACCTCTTAATATGACTTTGAATTTTCTCTGACATATTTTTTTGTGTTTTATATAATGAGTGATATTTATTTTTTTTAATATTCATAATAAAAATACATTGGATAAAGCAAGCACTTTAATTTTTAATAAAATGTCACAATTTTAAATTAAATTTTCAAACACATCTAAAAATGTATATTTTTTTATTTAAATTTTATTTTTAATGGCCTAAAATTTAATTTTCTTTTTAATTGCCCAAAATTCAATAAAAATAGTTTTTGCTTTTTTAAAACATCAATAATATAGTTTTAAATTATATTTAATATTTATCAGTTAATTTTTTATTTATATATATAAATTTAATAAAAAATTATAAGTTTTATCAACTATATATTTTGACATTAGTAAAATTAAATCTTATGAGCATTTTTGTCATTATCTAAAAAATAATAGAATTTGGTCATAATTGACATAAAAATTTTAAAAACAGTCATTTATAATATAATTTTATTAACTTGGATATTTTTGAAAGAAAATTTTTTAATGTGGTTATTTATTATACTCGTTCTTTTTTATAACGAACCCATTTGGGTCAATATAAGTTGGAAAAATAAAATGAACCAACTCAAAATAAGAATCCCAAATATCATCAACACTTAACGGTAAACTTATTAATAACATAGTACAGTCTAATATTGGTACATAAATATACCATATTAGACCATATGTTGTTTTCTAGCCCAGTATTAATATATTACTAAGTGAGTACATAGATATATTATATAAGAGCTAATGCATAAAATACTAAATAATTTTCTAGTCTAATATAAATCTATTTCTGAAACAAAAAACAAACATAATGGCAAACACAGTAACAAAATTTTCATTAAAAAATTTATATATTTATTTATATTTCTATATTTTTAAAATAATTATTTTTGTGTTGAAGTCCTGGTGGGGTCGAACCACCACTTCAATCAAATCGATTGCGCTTTTGCCATTTCAACTAGAGACTTATATCAAATAATGTAAGCGACGTGATGTAAATAGCGCAAAAAAATCCACTTTTTTGACAATAAGGAGAATTTCTTTTGCAAACTAAGTATTATATAGAGGTTAATGATGTTTTCTAGAGAGTTTATTGATAATTCCAATGATTGAGTTAGTTATTTTTATTATAACACAATAAATCCAATTCTAATTTCTATAATTACCAAAAAAATTATTAGGATTATCAATTTGAACACTAGGAAACATCATTAACAAAGTTTGATGGCAAAGAAAAATCCCTAATTGATAGTTTCTTTAAATGAGGAGGGCAACATCTAAAAACTTTTTAAAAGCTTGACCAAAGTCACCCTTTATAAATAAGGTATCTTTCAACAAAGGTAAAGTGCATAACTGCGCAATACAAAGAACGTACGCTTACCACCAAAGTCTTGGCCGCTGAATTGCAATGCAAAATCAACAACAGTGAAATCCAGGACCGATCACATACATTGTATGTCATGGAAGTTAGCACGCTGACATCTATCCTTAGTAATCAATACCACTATTTTCTCAACAAAAGTCACCTTCACAAAGGAATAATGCAATAACTGAACGCTTAAACAAAATAAAGGCCAAGCTATAAGAATAAACCACTGAAACTTAACGCCTGCCTATACATTGCACTTTCTAATACTGCCACTAAATTTATATATACTCATTTATAAACTGCCATATAGCAGTATTCTAATATGCATCCAAGAGATTGAACATTTCAAAAACATAAACTAGTTTTGGTTTTTTCCATCTGCAAATTTCAACAATACATGGCATGTTGAGCAACATACATGTCTTTTAATCACTCACTTTTTAATAAATTATCCAGAGGCACGACATGTATTTCCAAATAAAGAAATAACAAATAATTCACAAATAACATATCTCTATTGATTATTATCTACATATAGCATATATAATTAAATTATCAATAGAAATCTCAAATTGACAACCACATAAAAATTAACAATATTTTTCCATAAATAATTTCTTTTAGAACAAAAAAAATGTTACCGATCTGGGGGAGAATCGAAAGGGAAGAGAGGCCTTGAACGGGAAAGGAGGTCGACGGCAATGGTGCCAATGGTCGAGAGCGGCCTCAAATGGGGTGAAGAGAGCATCGGAGGTCAAGAGCAGCCAAGCAAAGTGGACAGCGTTGCGGTTGCCTCAGAGCAGCAGCGATCGTCATGACCACGACCGATAAGGGGACAACCGGGAAGGGGAAGAGGAGAGGAAAACAGCGGAGAGGGAAAGAGGGTTGCAGGCAGGACATGGCAGGGACCGGAGGACTGGCCTGCTGGGCGCGGTGGAGGACGGGGCAGTACGGTGAAGTGCAAAGTGGTGAGCGCAGTACGGTTGAACATCTCCTGCACATGACCGAGAGCAAGCCGTAGAGTGGAAAAGGAGACGGCCGAGAGGTGGACGTTGGACATCGGCGGACGACCTCCGGCATTGGCAGACGTTGGCAAATTCGGGTGGCGGCGCGGTGAAAAAGCCTTTGCGGATTTCGTCTTTGGCATAGAAGGGAAGCAGGGGTCGGGTTTTGGGTAAGAATGAGATAGTTTTTACTTGACTTGGACCCAAATAAGATTATATTTTTTGAACCGGTCAAAAATTTGAAGGAACGAGTTATTGCTTGCCACTTGGAGATCAGGCAGAGGGGAACCATGAATGGTAATTATCATTCACGTACGTGCCCAACGATCTGAATTCACGTGGAATGGAGTCAAGAATGTTGCATTGAAACAATGTGCGCTTGACGATACTTGCGTCGATGACCTGCGAGAAAGCGATTGATTGCTATGCAAGAGCATTACATTAAGAGAGCCTCTTGAGGTTATCACATTCACGGTCATCTCGGTGATAACGAAATTGGCAGCTCCTCCTACCCGGAGTTGAAACAATGTGCGCTTGACGATACTTGCGTCGATGACCTGCGAGAAAGCGATTGATTGCTATGCAAGAGCATTACATTAAGAGAGCCTCTTGAGGTTATCACATTCACGGTCATCTCGGTGATAACGAAATTGGCAGCTCCTCCTACCCGGAGTTGAAACAATGTGCGCTTGACGATACTTGCGTCGATGACCTGCGAGAAAGCGATTGATTGCTATGCAAGAGCATTACATTAAGAGAGCCTCTTGAGGTTATCACATTCACGGTCATCTCGGTGATAACGAAATTGGCAGCTCCTCCTACCCGGAGTTGAAACAATGTGCGCTTGACGATACTTGCGTCGATGACCTGCGAGAAAGCGATTGATTGCTATGCAAGAGCATTACATTAAGAGAGCCTCTTGAGGTTATCACATTCACGGTCATCTCGGTGATAACGAAATTGGCAGCTCCTCCTACCCGGAGTTGAAACAATGTGCGCTTGACGATACTTGCGTCGATGACCTGCGAGAAAGCGATTGATTGCTATGCAAGAGCATTACATTAAGAGAGCCTATTGAGGTTATCACATTCACGGTCATCTCGGTGATAACGAAATTGGCAGCTCCTCCTACCCGGAGATAATCAGGGTTTTATCAGGTATGTAACAACTCCTGCACTCATATTGGTTATATGTAACGAGGACTTTGATTCATAAAATATGCTAAAAATTAAAGGAATTTGATCCAGTACTCAAGGACTACCTAATTTTGTAGTTTTGAACAATTGCAGACCTGGTCATGTATTGAAGAAGATCAATTATCAATTATCAGACATAAACTTCTGTACTTTCAACTTGCTTGGATAAAGACTACTCTGCACAACACTTTTTAATTTGGATGCTGCTTTCTAATTTCTTCTGCAAAAAACGTAAAGTTTCTGATTCAAGCAAATGCAAATGAGCCATCTTGTGGTCGATTTTCTTTCCTAGGTGTAATTGCTCGATGCTCTTAATTTTCACAGCTTTGAAGCAACTTCAAAAGAGACAACCAATTCATGAAGCGTTTCTTCAACACTCTAATTCACTTCTTTAGCTCACCGAAAAGAATAGAAAATATAGAAACAGCTTCATTAACAAAAATATCATTACAAAACTTGGTCAGGAAAAAACCAATCCAAAATTTTAATTAACTTGAAGCAAAGAAACCATTTTTACCTAAACACCTCGAAGCTCAAAACAGAAAAACATAAGCTGATTACTAGATTATAGAAAACCACACTATACAGCTGTCGAACCATTTTAAAACTGTGAGCAACTATTATAGTAATAAGGCCAAACATCATTCCTCATTGGGCTGCTACCAAAATATATAGATTTCTACATGAAGAGCTGCATCACCGGAACAACAAAACTTCTCGTACGCACATAACTGCAGCCTGGCACTAGAAATGGCACACCCAAATAGAAGAAAAGCCAGGCATATGCCAGAACTTCACCCAACAATCTGTATGGTAAACATTAAAATATACAAAAAAAAAAACCAAGGACCTAGCACAATGATTTACTTATTATTTTCTTTTTTTCAACAATTGAAACAGGGAAACATAATAAGTTGGGCATGATTTAAGAAGAGATGAAATCATAGTTACCAAAGTCAAACATAAAAATGATTCACATATTAAAAAATAAATAATATTACTGGCGACCAGCAAGTTTTATACCCCTATCTGGTAACGATAAACCGAGCACAAAATAAAACTTAGTAAATGCAAAAGCAACTAGGCAAGATGCTCTGCCATGTGTGGCCTATGTTATTATAGTGGAGATAAACTCTAATTTTACATATAAATTCTCATTAAATAGTGAAATAAGTTATAATTATATTATGACATTTTAAAGATAAAATTTCAATTTTAATGAAAACTAACTCTAATTAAATGATAATATAGATTACAATAATTTATTTTCTTTTTTTTTGTATTTTAATTAATCAAATTTCCTACTTTTCCTGATAGCCCAACATTTCATTTCTCTTTTATTAGTAAGAGTAGATTGTACCTTATTTGAAGTTGATTTTTTTACCAACACAAACTTCAGCTGGGGCTACCCTTTCCAGAGTGTGAATTGATGCAAGGTATCGATTAAAGACCCAAAATTCTCTTAAAACAAATAGAGAATAAAATAGAGTATTGAACTTAACCATCTGTCTTAGAATTAATCATCATATGTAACAGAATAGCAGCTAAAAGTGTGTGTAATAAGCAAAAATCAAGAACTTAGAATACAGATGGGATTAATGCATCCCATAAAAAATAGCCAAAAAATGTAAAAAAACTAATGCGATTTAATAAACTTGTGCATGGAAAAGCATAAAAGACAGGAGAGAGCAAGTTCCAGGGAAGGTAAAAGGGAACGTCTAAGCAAAGGAAGGGCATATTTTTCATAGAGCTAATTTTTTGTGCAAAAAGAACACAGGCATCCAGATGATTGACAACGGAAGGACAGACAAATAGAGCATCAAAACAGGGGTTAACATAAAGCTATCAACGTTCAACAAGAAGTTCTACAATAATAAAAAAGAAGTCAGAATTCAAATACAAGAACGAACACCTTAGGCAATTCAACATTCAAGAATCAACAATGAGCAAACGACGAAATGCAAATGACAATTATAAAAAATCCATATAACAGAAAAGAAAGGAGTTTGATGACAAATTAATACGAAGAAACGGAGCAATCAAACTCCACAGGTGAGGAGTTTAACCGATCAAAAAACAACGTATGCAGAAAAGCAACATTGTAAAGTGAGAAAGAAATGAATGACTCGTCGAAACCCCAGGATTGCCAAATACTATTAACCGTCCAGAAAAAGAAAACATCCTTCGATGCCAAAAAAATCAAAATTGATCTTAAGAACCAAAACAGCAGGAAGTCATCAGAAACTCTAAAAGCCAAGAAACCATCACCGTAACAATAAAAAAAAAAACAATCAAAGAACAGGATCAAAAGATTGAAAAATCAAGAATCAAAGGAGGTATCTTATCTTGGAACCTGCCCTCGAACCCGGACCAAGGAGAGCCGGAACCTTGGGCTGGCGACCAGGGTTGTTGAAATCAAAATGCACCTCGTAGGCCATCTCAACTGCGGGACACAGGCGGCGACGCCTAGACCGCGGTGGGGGAGGCGGCAGAGGATCTCCACAAGGAGGCCCGGCGGCAGGGATTCCAACCGTGATTCGCCGACAGCAGTGTCTCTCAATCGCAGAATCTCTGTCATCGTTGGAGAACAGAAACGAGATCACAAAAGAGATGGGAGCGAGGAAGATGTGAAGATGGGATTTGGATGATGGAAGCTTTTGGGGTGGCGGGTGTGGGACTTAAAAAATAAGCGGGAAGGTAACGGTTACCCAGTCAACGTATCGTGGCCGTTGGTTTCCTAAATTTGATCCTGACCATGTGTGTTGTTGAAGCGTTGGCTTGGTGAGTTTGAACCAGTCCGATCGTGAGGTATCCGTTCGATTCAATAATTATAATTTAAATGAGGGGTAAAAACATAGTAATTGTGTATCCTAAACGTAGCCAAATTATGGTCAATTTACCTAAATCCAAAATGATTGATAAACTGGGACTTCAACTAATTATTTCTTTTGTTGATGAATAAATTAAATTAAACTGGTAATCCTTTTGATTGATTTATCACTCTCCGTAGTTGAATAAATTAATTTGTTTAACTGATTATCTTTTTTATTGATTTATCACTCTTAATAATAATTAAAAAATTTATTCATGAAAGCACATTCTTTTATTATGTAGTACGGAGCTATGTATATATTTGTTTCTTCAACTTTTAATTTAATTATTTTTGTGCATAAATACAATCATTGTAGTGTCGTTTTGTCCAATCCAAATAAGATATAAATAAAAAGAACCAATTTGAACCGGTTTAACGCTAATTTTAATTTTAACCATGCCAATTCTATAACTATTTTTTCTGCTTGAATTATAAGAAGGTTAAATTTTTATAATAATAAAAGTAATATTATATACAAAAAATGTCATAAAAGAATAAACACATAATAAATATTAAATTAAATGATTAAAATGTAAATATTTACGATATATGTATATATACATAATATAGTTTTGTGTCTTGAGCCAAAATAAAGGCTGATAAAAACCAAATTAAAACCTGATTAAAATGTAGAACTCGTTTTCAGGGCCATAATAATTCTCCCAAATCCATAATAATCGAATTAATTATCAGCTAACCAACTGATCATCCGTTTTCAGGTTAGTCCGTGTACCCGGTTATGCATCCGCCAGAAGCGCAGCAGACAGATTTTATTTTACCCGTTTAGGTAGCATCTCATTCGCACAATGACCAAAATGCCTACCATTTCCAAGGCGAAGCGACCGATCCCGCGGTTTATAAGGGGTAATAAAGTCAATTTGGTGGGCCCTTCACATGTAAATACCCTTTCGTTTGAGGGTTAGGGTTTCGTATGCCAAATCAAATCTCGCGGCATCGCTGGAAGCTTACCCGCCGCCATGACGACGAGGTTCAAGAAGAACCGGAAGAAGCGGGGCCACGTGAGCGCTGGCCATGGCCGCATCGGAAAGCACCGGAAGCACCCCGGTGGCCGCGGCAACGCCGGAGGTATGCACCACCACCGCATCCTCTTCGACAAGTACCACCCGGGATACTTCGGCAAGGTCGGCATGCGCTACTTCCACAAGCTCCGCAACAAGTTCTACCGACCTGCCGTCAACATCGACAAGCTCTGGTCCCTCATCCCCGACGACGTCAAGGCCGGGGCCTCGCCGGAGAGCGCTCCGCTGATCGACGTCACCCAGTACGGGTACTTCAAGGTTTTGGGGAAAGGAATGCTGCCGCCGAGCAGACCCGTAGTTGTGAAGGCCAAGCTCGTCTCCAAAATCGCCGAGAAGAAGATTAAGGAGGCCGGCGGCGCCGTTGTTCTCACTGCATGAGGCAAGGGAGTTGGTTGCTTTCCTATTTTTATTGCCATTTTCCTAATTTTATGAGATCGTTAGAGAGTTCATTGCTACCAAAAGTTTATGTGCTGTCTTTATTCTTTAGAAGACGTTTATTACTTCTTTCCCTTTCCTGCTGCTGTGTTTAAAGATGAGCAAGCATTCGATTTTTTCGGCAATATTATTCTCTATGATCCCTTGTTGGGTGTTTTCTGATGATATATATCTGTCAAGTTAAGTTACTATGGAATGCTTAAATTATTTTTATGAGGATTAAATTGGTTGGTTTTTTGTTGGGATTAAAAAATGGTTGGCTTTAGTATCGTAGGTGAAAAGGGAGAACAAAAGAGTTGGGGTGCTTCTGTTGGCATTAGAGATATCCAAACCTAACCGAGTTGTCACTTGTTAGTGGCTAAATCGTTCTTTTTCAAGCTTTTCATTTCTTTGATCTGCATGTAGGAAGTGTTACATTTTTGCTACTGCGTGCGGTACGACTTGTCAAGCTGCTTTTATAACATTCTTTGCTTGGAAGGATGCCTTGTAACTTTTAGCACAATCATATTCCTGCTTTATCTTTTTTTATTAAGGTTTGTTATGTGTTGGCCATGCGTGCTGTTAGGAATCATAAGTGTATATTTGTGTTCATAGATGCAAGTTACCCAACATTTGGATTCCGTTTTTGAAGTGGAAGAATGCTGCGTGAGTATTATTAACTCCATCCATAATTAATCGTACTTCGTTGAACAAATTGTTTATTTGTAAGCTTATTCGTTATTTTGTGAATGTGTAAGTCTCTTCGATTTGGAAAAGAACTTTTAGACTTATGTTTGCATTTTCTTCATCCTTCCATCATAAGTAATACATGATTTTAAGTTGGGTAATTGTATCTGGTGCAAAACAGTTGTTTGTTGAAATACGAGACAATTTATGGTATGAAACTCATAGCGCCTTTGATTAGTGAAAAACTCTGAGGAAATCTTGCCGAATTGAAAATCGGCCATAAGCGGATTGTTTGGTGGAATAGTTATGGCTAGAACTTTTGCTTTAAGTGATAATTTGGGCTAAAACAGGGGTTGCAAGTGTTTTTTATTTAATTTTTGATAAATGTAACTGACTTTAGTTTTTTAGCTAGTTAATTTTAACAAATTCTTGACCACTTTTCTTTAAGTTGTAGATAAGCTAGCTAAGTTATCATTACGGTAACGGCGAACAACTCCCCTGGCTCTTCCTTATACAGCATTCTTGGTGTTCTGCTGTGAGACGAATATCATCGATAGCCGTTTGCGATACACGACAAAAGATCTGAAAAAAAATAAGAAAAAAATCAGGATGGTATTAGTAAAGAAAGCCTGGCGGACATGCCTTTCCTTAAAAGCACTTAAACGCAATAATTATGTGGCGACAAAATTGATTTGGAAATTTGGAACACCGTGATCGTGATTACGGCATAATTGTGAGAATTGGTTGATTTTACTTGGTCGATTTAAATAGGTTTAGGAGCAATCTGAGTCAATTTTAGTGTTGAATCGGTCATGGGTAAATCGGGTATGGAATTCGTCGATTTATCTTGATTCTGAACGATTTTAAACCTGGTTTGGGAATCAGGGTAAATTGAAAAAAATTAGTTTTTATAATAAAATTATTAAATTATTTTTGTTTAGATATTAAATAAATTATTTTGAGATGGGTAAAATTAGAATTTATATTTTAAAACCCTACCCTCACCTAATGCCGCCTCCACCGCTGCTGACCTTGCCTCGCCCTCTGACCTCCCCCTTGCTTTCACTTGTCGACGTCGTTTATCTACTGCCGATCTCGCTTCCGCCTTCCTACCTCGCGGCCGTCCCCGACCTCCCCCGGGTGCCGCCGACCTCACCCGTCCACCGTCGACCACGTTTTCGCCCTCCTATCTTAGGGGCTGGGGGTGCATGGGGGAGGGGGGGCGGGGCATGGT
>JAVDBV010083107.1:0-19391 GCA_032619315.1 Piper longum | reverse complement strand
ATATATATATATATATATATATCAAATCAACTCTTTGTATCTTGTTTTAATAAAAATGTGACCTTTTTTGGACGTCAGATTGTTGATCTTGGTTCGTTTGATTGCGCTCGTGCTCTTCTTGAGGTGGAGAGTGACGCATCCCAACGAGGATGCTCGGTGGCTCTGGGGCATGTCCATAGTCTGCGAGATATGGTTTGCATTTTCATGGCTGCTCGATCAAATCCCCAAGCTTTGTCCGATTAATCGTTCAACAGACCTGGCCGTCCTCCGAGAGAAATTCGAGCAGCTATCCCCCGACAACCCTAAGGGCCAGTCAGACCTCCCAGGTGTGGACGTGTTCGTGTCAACTGCAGACCCAGAAAAGGAACCACCGCTGGTGACCGCAAACACGATACTATCGATCCTTGCCGTGGACTACCCGGTGGACAAGGTAGCGTGCTACGTCTCCGACGACGGTGGTGCATTGTTGACTTTTGAGGCGATGGCGGAGGCCGCAAGTTTCGCGGATGTCTGGGTGCCCTTTTGTCGAAAGCACAACATCGAACCACGGAATCCAGATAGCTACTTCAACATGAAGGGGGATCCGACCAAGAACAAAAGTCGGTCCGACTTTGTAAAGGATAGACGGCGGGTGAAGAGGGAATACGACGAATTCAAGGTTCGGATAAATGGCCTCCCAGATGCTATACGCCGGCGGTCTGACGCATTCAATGCCCGGGAAGAGATGAGGAAGCTCAAGCAAATGCGTGAAAGTGGGTCGAACCTTACTGAGCCGTTGCGGGTGCAAAAAGCGACTTGGATGGCAGATGGCACGCACTGGCCGGGCACCTGGACTGTGCCTGCGTCCGACCACAAAAAGGGCGACCACCCAGGGATACTCCAAGTACTATTGAAACCGCCAAGCAGCGACCCGCTCATGGGATGCGCCGATGAAAAGATATTGGACTTCACGGACGTGGATGTCCGATTGCCTATGTTTGTGTATGTGTCAAGGGAGAAGAGGGCTGGTTATGATCATAACAAGAAGGCGGGGGCCATGAACGCACTTGTTCGAGCTTCGGCAGTTTTATCAAATGGGCCGTTCATACTCAACCTGGATTGTGATCACTATATCTACAACACACAAGCAATTCGGGAGGGGATGTGCTTCATGCTCGACCGAGGAGGTGAGCGGATTTGCTACATCCAATTCCCGCAGCGGTTCGAAGGCATTGATCCCTCTGACCGATATGCTAACCACAACACCGTCTTCTTCGACGGTAACATGCGTGCTCTCGACGGCCTCCAGGTCAATCTTTTTCTGGTTTATTATTACGGCTAATTGCTATTTTGTAACGATGGAATCGGTTATTCTTGTGACTTTGGGGTTGGAATGATAGGAGTGCAAATGATATAAAAATTTTGAATTAATTAACCTTACAAAATGAAGATATATTTAATATATTATAATAAAATAATATTAAGTAAATCATTTTGTTTGAATTAATTATAATTATATCTATGTGAGAGCCTACAATAATTATAACAGAGAGATAGGAAAAGGATAGAAACTTGTATATGTATATATGGGAGGGCATATAGAAGACCCTCTCGATGATAATCATACTTAATTTTTACACAAAACACAGCATGAACTATTTTTTCTTAAAAGTATATTACATATAGGCTACTTTAGTAACATTGACCATTTAACGTTTTATGTCATTTAACCAAACAAAGTCTTAGTGATGCCTATGACATTGGTAAATTGTTATTTATGGATAAACTGTGGTGGAATGAGGTGGTAGATTATAATAATTTTATTTATTATCTTTATTTTTATTTTATTTTGATTGGTTGACGAGGCGCAACATCACTATTCCTTTCATATCATAATCGATCTCAATTTTGGTTGGCTAAAAAAAATAAGTTTTTCTAGCTCTAATTGAAATTTGAACTTACTCAAATATGCTAGACAAAAGAGATTGGCTAAGAGGTGCCCAAGTGGTGGCTGTAGAAGAAGTAGAACATTTCCCGCCACTTTACTAAGTTTGATTTTAATGGTGGGTGGGTGTGTGCAATTGACAGGGACCTGTGTACGTCGGAACGGGCTGCCTTTTCCGACGATTCGCCTTGTACGGATTCGACCCACCCAACTCCAAGGTGAAGAAGCTCAAGGGGGATGCCGTTGCAGCCGCCGACGTCGAGACCCACGCACTCGGAGCAGAGCAAATGGACCCAGACCTCAACCAGGCGCTCATGCCCAAGCGTTTCGGCAACTCCACAACTCTCACCGACTCCATCCCCATCTCCGAATTCCAAGGCCGCCCTCTCGCCGACCACCCCGCCGTCAAGTACGGCCGCCCTCCCGGAGCCCTCACCGGGCCCCGCCCTCCCCTTGACTCCACTGCAGTTGCCGAGGCTGTCTCCGTCATCTCATGCTGGTAAGACAACTTTTTTTAAAAGAAATTTTCTCCTCCCTCTTGACATTAAAATCTAGTCAGTAATATTAATTAATATTTCAAAACGAAGTTGCAAAATTTGGCCGTAAGACTTAATTCCTTACCATTTATTATAAGCCAAATTATTAAAAATAAATTCTGATTTTATACTATACTACAACATCCCTACCGGTTAGGTCATCGTACCATATTTATAACTAGTATGAGATAAGTTGAATCGTATTCAACTAAGTGTTAAAATTATAATAGAATATTTTATAATATATTAGAAATGTATCTTCGTATAAATATTTTATTAAATTCAGTTTAAAATACCAGTATTTTTTACAAAACATTGGATTTTATTAAAAATTTGTATTAAAAACCGGTACTACATGTTAGCATGGTACAAAAGTTTAAACCATGTAGATTATTAGGTATATCAAATATAATAAGATGGTACATTACGAATACATAGATTCCTATTTTTATATAATTATTATTATGAAAAAAAATATGACAATGGCGTCGTCTCATTTTTTTTACCATGATAATATTATTAGGTACGAGGACAAGACGGAGTGGGGAGAGCGGGTGGGGTGGATCTACGGGTCGGTGACGGAGGACGTGGTGACGGGCTATCGGATGCACAACCGCGGGTGGCGCTCCGTCTACTGCATCACCAAGCGCGACGCCTTCCGAGGGTCGGCACCGATCAACCTGACCGACCGCCTCCACCAGGTCCTCCGGTGGGCCACCGGCTCCGTCGAGATCTTCTTCTCCCGCAACAACGCCCTCCTCGCTTCCTCCCGGATGAAGTTCCTGCAACGCTTGGCCTACTTGAACGTCGGTATATACCCCTTCACCTCCCCCTTCCTCATCGTCTACACCTTCCTCCCCGCCCTCTCCCTCTTCTCCGGCCACTTCATCGTCCAGACGCTCAACATCACCTTCCTCATCTACCTCCTCATCATCACCATCGCCCTCATCTCCCTCGCCATCCTGGAAGTCAAGTGGTCCGGCATTGGCCTCGAGGAATGGTGGAGGAACGAGCAGTTTTGGCTCATCTCCGGCACCAGCGCCCACCTCTACGCGGTCGTGCAGGGCCTCCTCAAGGTCATCGCCGGGATAGAGATCTCCTTCACCCTCACCTCCAAGTCGGCCGGCGACGACGTCGACGACGTCTACGCCGACCTCTACGTCGTGCGGTGGACGTCGTTGATGATCCCGCCCACAGTAATCTGCATGGTGAACATCATTGCCATGGTGACCGCCTTCTCCCGGACCATATATAGCTCGTTGCCGCAGTGGAGTAAGTTCATTGGTGGAGCCTTCTTTAGCTTCTGGGTGCTGGCTCACATGTATCCTTTTGCTAAAGGGTTGATGGGAAGGAGGGGGAAGACCCCCACCATTGTCTTTGTCTGGTCTGGTCTCATTGCCATTACCATCTCCTTGCTGTACATTGCCATTAACCCGCCCAAAGGAGAGAGTAATACGATTGCCGGTGGAAGTGGGGGGTTTCAGTTCCCATGAGAAGAATTACAGAGTGGTATGTGATATAATAGGAAGACGAACCCAGATCATTAACTCATTGATTCGAAGTTTTCTTCTCTACAAACTTTTTTTTTTGGGTGTCGTCTAAACTTTTCTTTTGGTTGGAGTACTTTTGATGAATATGTTTGTAGGAAATAGAGAGCAAATTGAAAGGTTGGTACAAAATGGTTCTTGACATCTTACAATCAGCAATGGTCAAGAGAGAGTGGGAAATATCAGATTCATTGGGGGTGAGAAGTGCAAAAAGCAGCGAATGGAAGCCTGGAAAGATTGGTGGATATATTTTTTTTCCAACAATAGATTGAGCGTTTGGGACGTTATAAAAATTTATTGTTGAAGTGCCTAAGTTGTATATTTGAGTGATTCTTTGTTTTTTTTTGGTTTTCTACAAGTTCTTTTACATCTCAGTAAATTATCTTTTCTTTCGTTGACATAATCTTCAAATTAGCCTTAAATTTCTAAGACCATAGTAAACCAAAATGAAGGTTTGGTCTCAAAATTTGTGACTAGAGTGTGAGGGAAACTTAAAAGAGAAATCTAGTTTATATGGTTTATAAATATCACCAAGAGAAATGTAAAAGTTAGTGCTCAATGTTCCAATTTTCAGTATTTCAAGAACGCTATATTATGACTTCAAGATGAAAGAAAAACTGCGAATGATGTTTCTCAAAAATAGCTCTAATATGTACCCTAACTTAAAACTTCTCTAAATACAATCGCATGAATCAACCTCCCTGGGATTCAAAAAGTGAAAAATATTTTTCTTTCATGTGTTTCCATAAAGTGAGTTTACAGTATGTAAATATGTTGTGAGTTTCATCAAAAATTCACAGACAAATATTTTTACAATGGATTGAGAATAAACCTGAAATCAACGACTATCTGCATATATATACTCATTTCTAGTGGAGTAAGTTTGAACATACATAAACATTATATAAAGTTTCATTGTGTAGATGCTGGCATTAATCATTCTTGGCAGAATCATCTTTCCAATAATCAACAGGATCAGGCAATAAGATTTTTGCATTCAAATCAGCAAGACACTCTGTTGGGAGTCTAAGAAAAGAGTTCATGAACATACAATTGGATTTGTTTAATTAAGTACTTGACCTCATCAAATTCTAATAGTAAGGTTTTAAATACCCTGATCAATGGCCGTTTATTTTATTGATGTCCCGTACCTGATACCAGTTTTTAAATTGACTTCCAAATATGAAGATACTATGTAATTATTTACAATTTGAACACTTGTAATTATGCACTCTTTGTACCCACACAAATAATTTTCTTTGGTAGTTTTTTTTTTCAAAGCTTCTCTTTCATTGTCATACAACATGTTCCTTTTAATATGGTAAAATAACGTTGGAAAAAAATATGGTAAAATAGGCATTTGCTCTTCGTACATAAGCATTTATTGTGTGTAAGAATCTCAATTATCAAGTTTTGGATAATATTAATTGTAAATCAATAGGTTTAATTCCATACATGGCAAAATAAATCTGAATAACCCAACAATTTCTTAGTTCTTCCATATAATTGCAAAGAGGGGTCTTAACAATAAAAAAATGAATTAACTTAATTGTAATTATTTTAGTGGATATTAGTAATCGATAAATGGTTGGCTACTCTTGAGCATTACAGCCTTGGATTTACCCACCTCTTCATAATTCAAATAAATAATAATAAAATCATCTTCTTCAACAGAAAATTTTGTAAATAAAGGTGTAATGCTATCATGCATGCATTGGTTTAGACGTTAAGAGCATCTATAAAGCCACAGGTCCATAAGCACACACATTGAAGACCACCATTCAGGTGTAACTTGATCTAAAAAAGAACACTGTCAAGCTTAATCAGTCTACCCTGCCTAAACCTAAACTGATTTGAGTTTAAAGCATTCACGGTCATAAAATATTTAACAGAAGATGTGTAATCTTTCAGCTAAACGAAGCTTCATATCATGCCTCTACAACTGAGGTCAGAAGAAAGCAAAGCTACACAAAAGTTTTAAGTACCTCTTATTACTTGATATAAGCTTCTACAAGTAAATCATGACAACGGAGACATGCCCATCAAAGGGTCTTATTACTTGATATAAGCTTCTACAAGTAATCATGACAATGTAGACATGCCCATCAGGGGGAACGGGCAGATGAAAACATGTTTATTCATTCAATACACAATTATGAACATCTATAACAAAGATAAAACTTAATCTATAACAAGCAACAAGTAACTATTACCCCCTGAAGTGATTTCATTTCACTTGACACTCAAAGGTTAAACATAACCTTGATCGCATTCCCTCCACGAGAACTGGTTTCAAAAGCTTCTTCAACTTCTTCCTGAGAGAACCCAAATCTATGAGTGATCAAGGGCTTTACATCAATCTTTCCACTTCTCAGGAATTCCAAGCACAATGGCCATGTGTTCTTGTAGCGGAAAACACCAACCACATCGACTTCTCTGAGATGGTCAAGACCAAATAGAATCAACCAGAGAATGATGGATAAAGAAAATCAGTTGTCAACAAAGTGAAATAAGAAACGAAAAAATGTTTACCTTTGAGCAGCACCTGTGAGAGGGACCGTGAGCTCGGGGTGGCCAGCCCCAACAAGGCAGACCTTGCCGCCAGGACTAGTAGCACTTAGAGCAGTGGACATGGTCTTGCTAAAACCAGCACAATCAAAAGTTATATCAACCGTAGCTCCCATAACCTTCTGGATTTGGACAACTTCTTCATCCAGATCCTGCATGACATACATGATTTCACCAATTTCATGCATTTTAAGATCTCTATCCAGCCACACAGGAATGTAAGTTACCATATTCCATATTTTTTATCTCGGAATGATAACACTAGGAGTTAGAAAACACATAACCTTGATATCAGTGGAAACTTTAACTGCTTGATCTGCACCCAAGTTCCTTGCAGCTGACAACCGAGAGTTATCCACATCCACTATAATTATCTTGGGGGCACCAAATGCACGAGCAGCCATCATTGTGACTAAGCCTATTGGGCCGGCTCCAATTATAAGAATATTTGTCTCAGGACCTACAACAGCACGCCGGCAAGCATGAATTCCCACACTAAGGGGCTCACACATTGCCCCCTCCTCCAAGCTCACATTGTCAGGTAGCTTAAAACATAAATCTACTGGATGCACTATCTGCAAAGAAAAAAAAAGTAAATTTTTATAGATAAATCACCACTTAACCATATACAAAGCTGCTAAAATGCATAAATAATTTCCTTTTGCTTAGTTTTTAATTTATCAAAAATAATTCTGTATCTGACTACAGAACCAAATGACTGACAGCAAATGTTGATTGGTCAGCTTGACATGACGTTTGGATAATATGTGGATTGGTCATGCCATATATTCGTAAAGAAACTGAGAGGCATTGATTAAAAAAATAATAATAATGAAATAAAAATAAAAATAAAAATAAAAAATAAAAAAATAAACAAATAAAAATGCTTATCATTAACCGCAATGTTACACAAAATTGTGCCAAAAAGAAAAATACCCTCGGTGTATTTGCGCAAATAAATTCACTTGTAGTATTTACAGAAGCGAGTTCAAGATAACTAACCAAAAATGACTCAGTCATACTGCACATAAGAAGTTACTTCCGCTTAAGAAATTTTGGAATAGAATGACATAGCACTATCAATAAAATATGGATAAACCATTTATTCATTTAATTTCTCGCAAGTAAACAAGAACAATAAAATTAATCACTAGTAAACAAGAATGGTTATAAAGCAGGATCACAGGAATGTTCCATGAACAGAACGTTTTATTCACCTGATTAGCAAGTGAGCCATGGACAGGAGGCGTGGCAAAGAACTTCATATCTGGGCACAAATTGTACCGACCATTTATGCACAAGTCGCATCGGCGGCAGCTAATCCCAGGCTCCAAAGCAACTCGATCACCCACAACCAAATTCTTCACCTCCCTCCCTACTTCCTCAATGACACCAGCACACTCATGCCCAATCACCATCGGCTCTTTAACCACAAAGCTACCACATCTAAACGTCTGCACGAATCAGCGGGCCTCAGATTCAGAAGCATAAGTTAGCCTTCATGGGCTAAATTATGCTAGAGAACTAGAGAATCGACTATATTAATCAACCAAAAGCAATTCAAGTAGATTGATGACTATGAAAACTAGAGAATGTCCAATTATACGCTCAATCAGATTACAACTTTCATTACCTTCTAGTGAGGAGGAAGCAATCAATGGTGGATCAAAGTACCATACATGTTAGAGTGATATAGAAATTGTCATAATGGCTTACGAACAACAATAATGTGTTAAATCATGGGTGACTTTCTCATCTAAATCCTAACCATGAAATTTTCGATTTTGTTAGTTAATGAAGTCCCCTAATACAGTTACATATCAGCGTATTGAACTCCATCGACATTCATAAGTGAATTCACATAACACCACCCAAACCAACACTAACCGACCAAAAAAGAAGTCAAATATCCTACCTTGAGGTAGTGAACATCGCTTCCACATATCCCAACCGCTTTCATGCGCACCTTGACATCATACGCACCTGATGAAAATCAGAACGCAAAGATTATAATAAATAATAAATAAATAAATAAAAGATGACCAAGATTACACGTTCAAATGCTTGATTGTGATTTGATACATGGATCAAGAGGTTGGAAGAGAGACGGGGGGAGACGAACCGAGAGGGGGGAGTTGGAAAGGTTGGATTTTGAGGTTGTTGACGCCGAGCAGCCATGCGGCCATGTTGTCGCCATCGCTGCCGCCACCCTTGCCCATGGCCGCTGCTTCCCCCTCCTGCGGCTCTTCTTCCACTGCCTCCCCACTCTCTCTTCGCCTCAAAATTGTCCCAGCCTTTACGGGGATATTCCTGCGTGGGTAGTCGGACGTGTATAATAAACATTTGTGGCAGATATTTTAGTTCGTAGCTATCTCTTCGAGTCGGATATGATTGGAATAATGTTCTATGCGGGCCACTGGGCTACCCTTTTACCTACGCTTTCAAAATTAAAATTTAAGTAAAATAATTAAATATTTTTTATCGTGAATTGAGCTTTACCTACGCTTTCATTGATTGCAAGTCTATACTCAATCCATTGTAAAAATATTCTGTGAATTGGTGATGAAACTCACAACATATTTACATACTGTAAACTCACTTTATGAAAACACATCAGAGAAAAATATTTTTCACTTTTTGAATCCCAGAGAGGATGATTCATGCGATTGTATTTAGAGAAGTTTTAAGTTAGGGTATATATTAGAGCTATTCTTGAGAAACATCATTCGCAGTTTTCTCTTTCATCTTGAACTCATAATGTAAAGACCCAAAAAAAAAAAAACCGATACGGTAAAATTAGACATTGAAAAAATTAATAATATTTTTATTTAAATTATTTACCCACTATCCGGTTAATTTTACTCGATTAAATATTATATTTTAATCTTTACCCAGTTATCCGGTTAAACAAAATACGAGTGTTGAGGTATTTTTACAAAACCCTAGCCATCATTTCATTATATAAATGAAGAGGGGGCGTTATTCTCATTTTTTTTTCTTCCTCTTCAGGAGCCGATATTAACGATGCTCACACTTCGACTCACCGCCGGCAAGTCTCCGTCTCGTTCCCGACCACCGGACCGGCACCCTCATGAACACCTCGTGTCCAGCTTTCCAGTCGTAACTTCCACGACCACCAGCACCACCGCAGTCACCGCCTACGGCGGTGTTTTTAGAGCCGATTTACGCCGCCGCCGCCACTGTTTGGGCCGCCTTCCGACACCAGCGAGCCACCACCGGCCTGTCCGACCACCCCAATGGCTTATACTCATCAATATTTACATTTTGAGACCACCCATGACCGTCGTTGTGGCTGTGATCGCCGCCGGCGACGCCGCCACCAACGACGGCGACAAATCTCTGCTTCGGCCGATTTTCGGCCAGGCCGTGGCCGAACGCTGTCGGTCGTCACCCCCAAAACCTCCGTCGTCACGTCCTCTTTCGATTGCAACCGACGGTGTAACCAGCCACGCCACCGTTGACGCTTTTCGGCGATCGGAAGCGGCGGCGCTCTATCTGACCCGTTTACCCGTGACCCGTCTGCCCATTTTTGCGTTTGCCTATTTACGTCTGCATCCACCTAGTTAGTCTGAGTCCGCCAGTCGCCAAACCATGGCCAGTTCAGGTCGCCCAGCCAACCCAACCTATTTTCTAGTCGAGTTGGTTTAAACCATTCGGGTTGGTTTGGTTCAACTTGGTTCGGGTTGGTTCAGCTCGTATTCGCCTGTTTCTCGACCGTTTTTAGTAATTCAAACCTTTACATTAGTTTAGATGCATATTCACATAATTTAACATGATTAGATGCTATGATGAATTTCTTTAATTATTATTTTAGTTAATTATTTAATTATTATTATATTCATTAAATTGTCGAATGGTTATAAAGATAGAGATATTAATCATTTAGTTGCATGTATTGTTACGCAAATAAAATTATACTCATGTATAATTTTATGTTCTCGTTCATATTAGGATCGTTGATTACAACTGCGGGATTACGTACAAGCTAACCAGGTTCGTATAATTATTTAAAATGTTATATTTTTCCTTGTGAGCAGTTTGTCGACCTAAGCCCAAATTCGACCACCATGCATCAAGTGCAACTGGGGTTAAGGAATTGACTCAGTCCGACACAGTTCGCACCCTTCAAAATAAATAATAAACACGGTGACTGGATCCATCGGTCAACAAACGGACACAGTGGCAGGATCCATCGGTTAACAACCGGTCATGGTGGTAGGACCCATCAGCCGATAATAGACACGGTGGCTAGATCCATCAATCAATAAACGGATATGGTGGCAGGATCCATCGGTCAACAACCGGACAAGGTGGCAGGACCCATTGCCGATAATAGACACGGTGGCTAGATCCATCGATCAATAAATAGACACGGTGGTAGGAACCATCTGTCAACAACTAGACATGGTGGCAGGACCCATCAGCCGATAATAGACACGGTGGCTAGATCCATCGATCAACCAATAGACATGGTGGCATGAATCATCAGCCAATAATGGACATGTCAGATGGGACCTGACAGCCCATAATATTATAAATTAGACATGACGGATTGGACTCGCCATCCGGTAATGGACATGATGGACTGACCCATCAACCAATAGATGGACATGACAGATTGGACTCGCCAGCCAATTAATGGACATGGTGGACTGAACATCAGACAATAAATGGACATGTTGGAATGGACCTAACAGTCAATAATATAGATAGTGATAGGGAATTTATGGACTTGTTTTATTTAATTATACGGCTTAGTGTTTTAATCACTAACGCAGAATTGCCTCCGCAGGTTAGCAGGTGGAACTAAAGACTAAGAGACGACAGGGTTGTTCTACAACCAACTCAGGTGGCAAGCAGATAATAAGCGGACTTCATTTTTATTTTATTTGAATTATAAATGTGGCTATGGGAAACGGTCCGAGAGTGTGGGATAGATATTTCATACATTGCCATATGATACATTTGCCCTTTTGTTAAGTTAGAAATGCTAGACTTATTTACGTTATTATTATTCATATAACATATTAAGTAACACGCGTTCAGATTAGGGCTGGTTGTTACAAGATTGATTTGTTAAATTTTGAGTAACACCTGGTCAGCGAGGCCCACAATATTGTGAAAAATGACGAGTCATTACACATAATATAGCATTCTTGAAATACTGAAACTTGGAACATTGAGCACTAACTTTTACATTTCTCTTTGTGATATTTATAAGCCATATAAACTAGATTTCTCTTTTAAGTTTCCCTCACACTCTAGTCACAAATTTTGAGACCAAACCTTCATTTTGGTTTACCATGGTCTGAGAAATTTAAGGCTAATTTGATGATTAAATCAACGAAGGAAAAGATTATTTATTGAGATGTAAAATAACTTGTAGAAAACAAAAACAAAAAACAAAAAATCACTCAAATATACAACTTAGGCACTTCAACAATAAATTTTTATAACGTTCCAAACGCTCAATCTATTGTTGGGAAAAAAAATATATCCACCAATCTTTCCAGGCTTCCATTCGCTGCTTTTTGCACTTCTCACCCCCAATGAATCTAATATTTCCCACTTCTGTCTCTTGACCATTGCTGATTGTAAGATGTCAAGAACCATTTTGCACCAACGCTCTTTATTTCCTACAAACATATTCATCAAAAGTACTCCAACCAAAAGAAAATCTAGACGACACCCAAAAAAGAAAGTTTGTAGAGAAGAAAACATCGAGTCAGTGAGTTAATGACCTGGGTTGTCTTCCTATTATATCACGTATTCTTCTCATGGGAACTGAAACCCCCCACTTCCACCAGCAATCGTACTTTCCCAATCATCAGGCTTTCACAATCATTAGATGGAACTCACATATTATCAGGCGGAACCTACGAAGGAGACTTCCACAATCGGCGTGGGCCAACACCAAAACCCAACAACTCCCCTTCACACATCGAACGTCCCCGAAACCATCATCGTCTGACAAACTCCCACTTCCACAATCGGCACGGGCCAACACAAAAACCTAACAACTCCCCTTCACACATCGGGCGTTCCCAAAACTATTATCATTTGACAAACTCCCGTTAAATCATATAGTACCCATCTGACAAACTCCTCTCAAATTATTAGGTGGAACCCATAAAAGAAACTCCTCCATAATCGGCGTGTGCCAGCACCAAAACCAAACAACTCCCCTTCACACATCAGGAGTCCTTGTCTGACAAACTCCTTTTAAATTAGACGGCACCCACTCGGTAAACTCACCTCAAATCATTAAGTGGAACTTATGAAAAAAACTCCAACAATCGGAGTAGGCAAACACTAAATCTCTCAAAATCGTAAACCCCCTAACCAAGCTCTGATACTACTATTGGGCCCTTTAAGCTCCTAAAAGAGACTTGCAATATGTCACAGACCTCTTTTAATTTAAAAGTTAACTAAAAGAATAAGGCTTTCTCATTAGCCTATATACAAAAATCACCAAGATCATCCACGACTGATGTGAGATAAACCCAACAACCCCCTTTCATACATCGGGTATCCCCAAAACCATCATCGTTTGAAAAATTCCTTTTAAATCAGACGGCACCCACCTGACAACCTCCCCTTAAATTATTAGGCGGAACCTATGAAGGAAACTCTAATAATTGGCGTAGACAAACATCAAATCTCCTAAGATCGTAACCTGACTCTAAGACCACTTCCCTTTAGGCCCCAACTAAAGGTCTTTTAGGCTTCCAACTAAGCTTTGATACCACTGTTGGGCTTTTTAGGCCCTTAAAAAGGATTTGAAATATGTGTCACGTCTCTTTTAATCCAAAAATCAATTCAAGAAATAAGATTTTTTTATTAGCTTATACATAAATCACCAAGATTATCTACGACTGATATGGAATAAATATTGTCCCACACATGTAGATTTTATAGTAAGACTTATGATCAAATATGCTAGTCAATGACAAATACAAAAGAAAATGGTTATGTAAAGTGAGGTGACATGTGGACAAAAGTATACCAAAGTTTTGGATATTGTCAATATATAACTGAATTTTAATTAAAACCACTATTAAATCAATCTAATTCCTCATTTGTTCAATTGATCAACCAGTTCATATTAAAAGTTGTGGCGAGGTAAAACCCGTTTAATATATTTTAGGAAACTTAGACTTTAAAGGGCACAATTGGATAATTGTTATTATATTTTGGTGAAAGTTATAAAATTAGGGAATATAAACTTGCTGATTTGCTCTCACATAATATTTAAGTCGATAATGACAAAAAATGGAACCGGGTATTAAATAGATGGCATGGAAACATACCCATTCAGGAGGAATTCATATGACAACAATTAATTTCATAATAAATATTCATTTGATCCCTAATTACATAAAAAAATGAACAAAAATTATGAAACTACTACGAAGCTATTGGAATGCCAACGTTCCAAAAGCATACTTGACATCTTATAATTACATTATATATCCATACTATACTTACGACGGGTTACAACCGAGAATTTTCAATCACGTCCAAATTACAACCTGCCCGGAGTCCTGCTTGGATGCAATCCAAAGGGAATCCATTTATTGTTATGCCCCCACAAATTGGTGATGTTACATGGCAAACAATGAGCAAAACAGCTCAATCAATAAACAGAAAATTACTCTGTTTTTTCAAAGCAAAAAACATAAAACAACTGATTATAAATAAACTCTTCTCCCCCAACTCAAAATTTTGAATACTAAATTTCGTTACATCAAGCCGTATGCTATGGAAAGATCGGAAGTTTGCATAGAAAAAGCAATCAAGACCAGAAATGCTTTATTTTGCTGCTTATTGTGCTATGACGTCTTCGCCTCAGATGCCAGAAGATTCCATACTCTAACTTCACCATTGCCGTCGCCAGTGAAGAAAAGCCCTCCTGGGCCAATCTGGATGGACCTCACTTCCGCCTTCGAGTAAGCCTTCCCCCTCTCAGTAAATCTATACAAGTCAATACAGTAAAAATTAGTAGAAAGTTCTTTTTTTTTTACAGTAAAATTCACGATTAACAGATCTTATGATCATGTGGATCTTACGAGGGCAAGTCGTACAAACGCACAACATTGTCATTGCATGCGCACAACAGAATGGGCTTCCCTAGTGGATCGTGCATACCACAGAGGCTTAGAACTCCCTTTAACAAGAAAAACGCATATATCAGGATGATAGTCAAAAGTAAGAATAGTAGAAACCAATGAGAAAATTCAAAAAGATTAACAGCAAAAACATCTTGAGGAGGTATATAAAAACAAGCTGCACGGGTTGTTAAACGATAGAACACTAAGTTTGAGCAAAGGCTGAAGCAGACAGCCATAGAAGTATTCTCCTCTGTGGTCACATAGCAAGGGCACATAAAAAAAGAGAAAATGGTAGATAACAAACTGAAATATGACAAATCTTCATTTTGAAAACTATTGTTTTACATTACGCTATAAACCTGAGAATTAGCCCTCAAATAAACAGATCTCAGTCACCATCGACAGAAAAAAACGAATCCTCACTACGAGAGATAGCAAGGTCCTCAGCCTCAACATTAAATGACCAGCAATACAGGTTTGATCAACAAACAAGACTATTACAAAGGACCATATGATGGGATAATAATCAGGAGAGACATATGGGAGCGCAAGCAGAGAATGACAAGGTTCACACGCAGAAACCTAAAGAGAAAAAAGATATGAGCTTTGTGAAAATAAATACAATAAATAGAATGTGGGGCAGATAGCAAAACTCAATTTAACACTCTAATGGATCACAATCCAAATCAACGTTAATAGTTGTCATAAAAAATGATGTAATTTTGAGCAATAAAATAGTCTCATTCCATTTACCACAATTAAAATTCATGACAATCAATTTATGAGTGAGACAATAAAAGAAAATGCAATTGGAACACATAAAAGAAATGCGGCAAGTACAAGACAAAAAAATTTCACATAAATTTCCCCGATTTATATGTAAGGCTTGAAGAATAGTATTTGTGTCGATAGATTTCTAGATGTTTTCAAGGAAGTAACTCGAAGTTTTAATATTAGAAATTGGGGATCCACATAAGAAGTCAAATAATTTTTTTTTTTTAAATGCTTCTTTGAGATCACATGCAAAGAACCATGCCTCAAGACTTAATATTCATGCTTCACGTAAAGCTGAAAGTCCACAATGCAAAGAAATATGGTTTAAACATTTAACAGAAATGCCCCAAATAATTTAACCAAAAGATCTGGAAAAAAGTGTTACTAGTGAATAACAATGCAAAATGCTTTAAATGCTGTGTTGCTGGTGCCAAGTTGTAATTGCGGTTTGTAACCTCAGAAATTCAAGAGGAAGAGTGAAGCTGAAATCCCTAAGGAGAATCATAACATGCTTTGTAGTGGAGATATAAACCAAAAAAAATGGTCTCGTGAGAAGTCAAGAAAAGCCACACTAACACCTCAACAGGAGGATGGCATCTAGAAATTGCATTACTTATCTCCCTCATGTAGGTGTAAAATTCACTAATATCATATGATGCTGTGTGAAGGGCTGCCAATAGTAATACTGTTGATAAAATGAGGATGTTATTAACGAGGATGTTAAGGTGGCAAACATAATTTTTTTCTTCTTCTTCTTTGTCATTAACCTTCTCCCACACAATTAAGGTTGGGGTTAGAGATTCATTTCGTTTACGTCATCTCATCGTAGAGCATATCAATGCTTAGTTCCAATGTTGTTCCTAGTCATCTACATCCATGGTCATATAAGCCTACCTCAAACCTTTTAAAAACAATGACAATATTGAATGATGTGTCTATTCACAACCGCATCTGCAAGAACAACCCTTTTAAATACAATGACTATGATGTGTGTCCATTCACAGCGCCATCCCTTTTAAATACAATGACATAAAAACATACACCATGGAGCATACTCTTGAATACTATGGGTTAGTTCATCCATCACAAGTGCAAAGAGGAAGGAGTTAAAAAAGACCCTTGATGCGTACCAAATCTAACTGAAAATTCTTTTATTTTGCCTAATACTGTCTTAGCCCAAGTACTAACCCCTGCATACACATCTTTAATGAGCTTAATATATAATCTTGGAACCTTGATTTTCTAGAAATAAAACAAGGGGGCAAGCTCACATATCTCTTCTGTAGCCAATGAGTTACTCATCTTTTAGAAGCCTACAAAAATAGCTCTTCCAACAGTCTCCAACCTCCTCATCCTTCATCAATAACTTGTCATCATCATCTTGAACGCATTTGATACCCCTAAGGTCCATACTTTTCTTATCCCTTAACTTGGCCAGTTTATTAATCTCTATTTCCCACCTTTTCAATCAACTTGTTGTATAAGTCCTCATATGCCTTGCAGTTAGCTTCTCTCAGCATCCTTTTGACTTCTGTCTAGGTGCTTATGTAACGCTTCCAATCATTAATATGCCCAATCCCTTGCCATGTCAGTAACACTTTTTTTTCCTTTAAAGCATTTTGAGCTTCGTCATTCTGTGACCATATTTCCTTTTGACTACACCTGCCACTTTTAGTTTCTCCAATGACCTCATTACCCACATTTCTAATATAAGAAGTCATTGTATCCCACATCTCCTTGGTGTTTTCATCAATGTTTCAAGATCCTTCATCAATAATCTTTCCCAGACACTGTCAGAGCTCACCTTTCAATTTCCACCATTTAATCGCAAGTTCACCTCGTAGGACCTTATAGTTTCTCAACCCTTTATAGAGAATATCAAAGGTTAAAAGTGTGTCTTGAGGAAAGAAAGTATTTGAGATGCACAGGTTAGATGCCAAGACAATCTCAAAGATAATCATTCATGCTTCAATCCTTTGATCAAAATTATATCCCCCATGGACCAATTTAAAGCCATAGTTCATCACATGTTGAATGTGGACACACATGCAAGCAATCATCAAGAATACTCCATCCATCATATAATCAAAACTTGACACAATCAACACATACAAGTGATGCAAACAATGATAAACTACATACATGGTCTTCATTATGCGTGTAGGTCACCTCCAGGTTGCCTTGTTCTGTGGAAACCCAGACCTGCACAATATGCTCGTGAATGTGAGAGAAGAAGTATTAGATAGCTTCATAAAATACCTGAGTAAATCACCTTAATCGTTTTGTCTAGCGAGCATGATAACAAGAACTGGTCCCAGCACAAGACGGACATGACTATTGATGTGTGGTCTGAAAGAGTCTGCAGACACTGCAAAGTCCCCAAATCCCATGCCTGACAAGAGAATGCACCTACAGTTATATTAAAAAAAAATCTGGCTACTTCCTTGTTTCGATAAGAACTCCTGTTTTCTCCAATGTACTTAAATCTAGTTGATACCAAGTTCGTCAAGTGCTTCAACAACAGATCATAGAAAGAAGGCTTTACTTGAAAAGAGTCATATCAATCAAAAACCCAAACTTACTTTTATTGTATTGTCCATGGAACCAGAATATAGTCTGTTAGCGCCAATGACTAATGAAACAACGGCAAGTGTATGTCCATTAAGAGAAGCAGCTGGTTCAAAATTGTTTACTGCAGAATTGTACTTCCAAATAAGTATACTTCCATCCTGTCACAATAGACATAAACACAAGTCACGGTACGCACAAAAGATAAGACTCCATATAACGAGAAGGACAGTAAACCCCTTTTTAAATGCCTCATGTATGATTAAATGCCTAGACCAATTACTAGACTAATTGTACTTGCAGCGTAATACAAAGAGGCTATTTAAATAAAAAAAAAATCTTACGAAAATAGTCACCTGTGTTCCTGCAAACAGCATATCATTACCAGCAACCAAAGCATAAACTTGCCCAACAGGCCCAGGCAGACTTAATTCCTCATTTGTTTGAGTGTTCCATGCCTGCATAAGCCCAAAACGGATTATAGGTAGACAGTCCCTACAACTGGTAAATGAAAAAAATTATGTTTCCTTTTCATAGCAAATTCTACAAGTCCAAATTACTACCTTAACAGCATTTGTAATCCCCACAAACACCCATGGGCCTTCGCTTATCAAACATCCAACTTCACCACCAAGATTAATGATGCCAGCACACTGTGCAAACACGGGCCACCAAACTATCAGTTTCCTTCAGACTGTTAGCAAAATAAAATCCAGCTTCCATAATCTAAATCATAAGGAATTATCAATTTCATCACTAGGGAAACATATCTCCTTACTATGAAACCCTAGATTTTCCTTAATCACCACTTATTGTAAGTCGTCCAAAGGATATCAAGTTTGACAATTACGATTGAAAGCCACAAACAAACATATGTGGACTTATACATCAAGGCAAATTTAAAAATATATTCAAGACTTAAATTTCAGAGCAAGAACTAAGCAGAACTGAAGCTGTAAAAAAAGTGTAAAAATGTAACTGCTCGCAGCAATTAAACAAAAAACAGAAAAGAAGTTGATTCTCCTAAAAGCAACAAGGAAACAAGCGTCACCTGCCCAGATTGGCAATCCCAAACACGCACGGCTTCGTCCTTGCTCCCTGAGTAGAGCTTGTCTGAACCAGACGGAAAGGCAATCCCGCTCACAGCCTGCGCCAAACACTTGCTTTCATGTTTTCAGTGCCTCACTTGGTAGATATCGAAATCGTATAACCATAGATGCAACTAATATTTGACCTTGTGATGCCCCTCAAGCGCCGTCATGTACACCAGACCCTCCCCCGCCGTCCAGGAATGCACATACCGACACCGCTCCCCGAATTGGCAATTCCCGGCCACCCAATA
>JAVDBV010083106.1:0-32875 GCA_032619315.1 Piper longum | reverse complement strand
CCAGCGCAAGGTCGTCGTGCCGTCCCGACCGGCCCCGGACACCGTCCGACCGCCGCGACGCTGGATCACCGTTGCTAGGGCAGAGCGGCGTTGTAGTCACGTCGTCGATCCCGCCGCCGGTGACCGTCGTCACCGCCGTCCAGTGGTCGCCTCGGCGTCACCGACCAGCCACCTACCTTCCCCGACTAGAGCGCCGCCGATCACTGCCCCGATCGGCCGGATCTAGCCGCCCCTATTTTTGGCATTTTTCGGCTAGCCACCGCCTCTGTTGGCTGCGTTGACACCACAGACATGTTGGGCTCGTCGAGGTGGTTCCGATGGTACCCTATATGGCCCCGACCTGACCAATAGACACCATCGGCGATTGTCGCCTGAAAACCGCCGGAAAGTCGCCAAAAAACCGCTGAAAACCGCCGGAAAATTGGAATTTTTGGAATTCACTGGAATTCACCGGATCTTCCGCGGAGTTCACCCGGTCGAACCCGATCGAGCTTCGGACGCCATGGAGCGTCGAGTTCAAGGTTTGAGATGCACGCACGTCGAAACCCTAGCCGTCGCCGATTGCTGACGACATGGGGTATAATTACCTCTTTTCTTAATTTGACTGATTATAATCGATGATTGTTTGCACAACATGTTAGGATTTATTGATTGATGTAATTGAGTTATAATTACGATAATAAGTGAAATGTTTGATTAAGTGTGAATGAACAGCAAGTGAACTGATGAGATAATCGAGTCTGAGTATGATAATTGACCACAACGTAACTTGGAAGCATATAATAAAATTGGTATGAATGAGATAAGTTAGGATTACTTTTACAGTTATGATTATTTGATTGTTAATTGATGATGATTGCATTGTGTGTGATAATTAGCTAGTGTGATGCATCATGTAGTTGGCGGGCGTTAGTATTTGGTTTTGATGTGTAGGTACGAAGTAGGAGCTCACCACCTAGGCGTGATGACACGCTTGGAGCTTCTGCCAGGTCTGTTTAGGACTCGTCTCTGACTTATGCTCTATTCCATCGTATGTTTGGTTTTCTACTTGGAGGACGAGTTAAGTAGAGTTTTATTGGATCCCATTTAACTCGGGCCATTTAATCGAACAGTTTTCTGAGATTAATAACCCTCGAGGATGAGATCCCTCGAGTATGTTTTCGAAAACAAAATCTACCGCAAGTTGCCTTCGGGCCTATTATATTAAATTCCCTACCGAGGCCTATATATATAGTTTTCGTGTTTTCAGTGAGAGGTGGAAAGAGGGAGGCGGCCATGTCTTCATATAGGGCTTGTGTTCGTCTTTGGGTTAATGTTGGGGAGGACCCACTTCATCCCGATGGATCTTGCTAACTCCGTGTTTGAGTTCCTCACACCCGGAGAACGTGGAGGTTTACGGGTACTATTTAGTACAACGCATGTCCAGACTTGTGGTTCAAAGGGAACTAAAGGCGACTGCCTGAGAGTACTCGGCCTTCGGCTCAAGGCCAGGAGTAATATAGAGAACGTAGAGGGCTGAGATGAACGAGAATGAGATTTGACGCAAGACGCGAGAATGAAATTTGATGCAAGACGCAATAGATGAGATATCCAAGGAAAGTGAAAGAGATGGATAGGGGATGCTGCCACTCAAGGGCGACGACTCCCGTTAGTGCCCTTGTAAGAGTTCTTGAGGAAGTATATGGTTTTTATTCAACAGGAGGGTTAGCTCTCCTGTGCCAGTTTGATATTAGTTATTTTCCGGACCGGTAACGCTCGTTACTGACGGTTTTGTACTATATGTAGGTGATGAGTACGAGATGGATGTGCCAGCTATAAGGAGGAGCAATGAGGTCTTCCGCACACACACATATATGTTTGTTGATTGAATGTTTAATATTTCGGTTATAATTTTGTTATGTTGAAATTGACGTGATGAAATAAAAGGACGTGATGATGAAACGTGATTATGCGTCAAGACATGATGAGATGATGTGAACATAAATAGATTGCGCACTCAAAGTGTGATGGGTTGAGACCCAAGTTTTATAATGAGTTTATAGCATATTAGATTTTGTATGAATGAAATTGTTTAATATATGATTAAATATACTTGTATATGTATATTCAACAGGGTGACCCCTAATTGCATTTTTAGGGGAAACTCTGTCCGTTATATTTTAGAAATTTTATTGATTTTGATCTTAATTATATTAGTGTGTGGATTAGTTGTATGTCATCCATGTAGTGTCTTGTTAGGATTATTGTGCATACATCCATGCATATAGAGAATCGTATCTTTATCTTAAGACGTCGATAGTAGATCTGAGTCGGCTTAACCGAATCTAGTAGATTATCGAACGGTTCAGTCGTCAGTAACATTTCCGGGTCGGTTCACGGGTGAGCCGAATCGGGGTGTTACATATTCTGCAGGTAGCAGACTCATATTAATTAAAATTATTTTTCGCTCTTTTATTGTAGTAAAATTATTTTTTAGAATTTATATTAATAGTTAATAATAAGATTTATCTACGATTTTAAATGTATTTTGAGTTAGTAAGTGATACTACGTATATTATTATATTATATTATCAAGCTAATTTCGAATCGAGTTCGAGTTATAATCGAGTTAAGTATAGTCGAACACTTCTTTACTCAAAATCAATCCGTAGGATTCGAGTTTGATCTTGAATATATAAATGTTAGAGTTTCGAATCAAGTCGAGTCGAACATGAACGTTAAATATTCACGAATTAGTTCGCTTAATTAGCAACCCTAAATATCTAACATCAAGGGGGACTAAGGCCTTGGAGCTAAGTTGGTCATTTGGGTATGATAAAGTTTGGCACTTTTTCACTTGGGGTCCATTTAAAGGAGAAATCCAAAGGATATTTTTGACACTTCACAACTATTGAGACAGAAAACTAATGTGCACATGCATGTTGTAAGGAGGTGGTTTCATGTCAGAAAATGTCAAGTATTATCCACTTGTACGATTTTAACTAACATTAAAAAATCTAAATCAGGAATCCAATTATTTTCTTCATTCATGTGATCTAGCGGTTCATATTCATGTAATCGCGCATAGACCATCATACACTATTGGACAATATGTAATCCACTCCCCAACCCTACCAATTTCATGATTTTTTTAAAAATAAAAACACGTACAAAAATAAACCTTAAAAAAGTTGCTAATGTAGACTTGTTGATGGGCTTGAATAAATTCATACATATATACTTATAATCCATGGCCCATATTTGAAGCCCACAAATGAATACAACCCATTACCTCCTAAACCCTAGCACATCTTCTTCCACATACTTCCAGAACCTCCCAAACCCTAAACCCTTCTCCTTATTCTCCCTCCCAAATCCCCAAACCCTAGCTACCCCCCAAAACCTCAACCCCACCGCTGCCATGGCGAAGCGGCTCCTCCCGAACCTCAACCGCGTCCTCATCGAGAAGATCGTCCCCTCCAACAAGACCTCCACCGGCATTCTCCTCCCCGAGAAGACCTCCAAGGTACCGCCTTTAACCTCGTTGCCTTTGTCTCTCTTCCCATTATAGTCTCGTGTGTGTGAAAAAGGTGGGTTCTTCTCTGCAGCTCAACTCCGGGATGGTGGTGGCTGTCGGCCCCGGCGCACGGGACCGGGACGGGAATGTGATACCGGTGGGGTTCAAGGAGGGGGACACGGTGCTGCTGCCGGAGTACGGTGGGACGGAGGTGAAGCTTGGGGACAAGGAGTATTGTCTCTTCCGAGACGAGGACATCCTTGGGACGCTCCGTGATTGATTTTCGGTGTTCTGGGTACTGCTCTGCATACTCGGGTAGGATGAGCTTGATAAAGCATCAATGCTTTTTTCTAATTGAAAATGGGGAAAAAATGATGTCTTTTTTCTTTTTCTATGAATGAATGTTGCATGGCGAGTTTAGAGCTGATAAACATGCTTTTACAATTTTGCGGTGGACTTTGAGCTGCTTAAAAGCTTATTTCTTGCAAGTTATCATGCTGGTTGATGGTTTTCTTTTTTACTAACTATATGAATCTGGCTTTCATATTGTTTTTTTGTGGCTAGTTTTAGAGGTTCATATGAAAGTCCTGAGTCAATTGAGAATAATTTTGTTTGGGTTGGAAGGTTTTATGTTGGGCTTAGCTTTGAATTTGATGAATCTATATCTGTAATCTTCTGTGATATTGGCTGTTGCTCGGTTTAGCATTTTCACCTAAAAAAAATGGTTAGAATTGAGCAGGTTGACCGTGTACGCCTTCGATTGGACCATGAGCCATATACCCCGCTCATATGGCTACTTTTTATGTGGAGCACGGGTCGTACTCATCCAAATTTTTTACATAAATAAATGTAAAAATAAGTAATAAGATTATTTATGAGTTTTTAATTCAATTCAATACTTTCAATCAAAGTTATTGTAACAAAAATCAATTTCAAAATATCTTTACGCTAATGTATTTTTTTTAAAATTTAAAAGCAAGTCATTTTGACGTTAAAAAAAATTATCAATACCTTATGAGAGCTCTATTTGTCGTGTATGTGCTCCTCGTTACGCGGGGACCCATTAAAAGTGTCCAAAAAATTAGAGGCGTAAGCTTATTTTGGGCATCTGCGTGTATAATGAAGCATATGATTTATGTTGTAGTGATTCTAGCTTGATACGTAGGGTTCATTCTATTTGACCCACGGCCTCCGAAAGAAAGCGTGAAAGGGCGCTATGAACGTTTCGATTCGTATTTGTACGAGAACTTCCCGTTCCAACTCAATATATTTACACTGGATAGAAAGCAGGGAAAAAATAGGCTCGAAGTACCTTGATCGGACGGTTAAAAATATGTTCTGAAGTAGAGAGATAGGAAATGTTAATTGACCAGACATATCATTACGCTGTAGGCTTGCCGATAGGCTAGTTTAGTCCCCTGATTCTTGGTTTTAATAAAGCTATGTACTTATTCTAAGTGTATAGTCATTTGCCATACAGTCTCACACCTGCTACAATGCAGGTTAACTAAATAAGCATACACGGGCTTTTGATGTTATAGAGATTAAGAGTAAGGCTTCCAAGTTGTGTCAAATCCTAAAAATGAATATACATCTGCCTCCGCTAAAATGCAACATCCTGAACCGCTACCAGTTGAAAGATTTGCTTTTCTTTTATCGGTTACCTGGATAAAAGAAAGATGTACTCATCGTGAGAACCCAACAAACCTGAACAATAGGATTAAAGGTTAGAAGATGATTACCGACGCTTGTTTAGCCACTGGATTTAGCGAAGCGTCTCACTTTTGCTCGTTTAGTTGTCTTTTCTGGTTAACCAGTTACTTGAGGAACAATCTACCCTCGTTTGAAGCAAAACTTTCCAACCATATGTTAACCATCATGTGCAAGTAGCTGACATCTCATGCTCGGAGCCTTGTTTCGCAAAATTCATGTCAGCAAACTGCCCAATGTCATGCCCATTAATGGGTTGAAACTCATTGTGCAAACCAACTGCAAAGTCATTGTGTTGAGATGTATCACTTTTCAGATAATCAGCAACCTGCAATACATATGCCAGACAGATTAGCACTAGACGATTTGGTGTCTTCTTTGAACCTTTTTGTACGACTATCACATGGTTTCCTTTGACGCTATTAATTATATGTTCAACAAGGAAGTAAAATAAGAGCCAAAATACATGGTTGGCCATTGCAATGCCACTCAAGGCTGCAGCTTCCATGTTAGATCCCAGCAGCCAATCACCACATATCCCAGCTCGCCCTTGGGGATCAAAGATGCACGGAATTCCAGGAGTATTTGTTGGAAGAGCCGCACCCCTACGTGTTCACGAGCAAACACTGTGATGCCATTGCTGACACGAAGAAACTAATGAGAAGCTAGGGTATTTAGTTCATACCATAGCTGCAGACGAGAATACGAGGGTTCTTGAAGAGAACCTTTGGGTAAACCAAGAGCAAGCTCAGCTCCCTCGAGCATACTTTGTTTTACTTTTGCTGCTGTGGTACTTGGAATATTTTCCTGATAAAATTTGCAGGTATAAATCACCAAGTTCAGACTGGGAAATTGATGATAAAACTGGCTTGAGAAATATAAACAGACCCACTTTTTTAAGAAATTTTAAACTACCTGAGGAACTTTGTTTCGTTTTCCAAATGCTGCGGTGCTAAAAAAAGTCCAACAATGTGGCCCTCCGCTCTTGGAAGCAAGTAGTTTTCTAGTGTTATTTGCCATCCATGATAAGGAGTCAATTCCTTTCACAAATGCCCCTTCAAATGGTGTCTCAGGAGTTGGCCAAGCAATGGGAAGAGGATCTTCAAAAGCAGCAAGAAGGGCCCAGATTGAGCTCAGTTCTAGCCTCTGTACATGAACAAAAGAAGCAGATAATATGAAATGCGGTTGCTTATAATTGTATGCAAACATTTTGAGTAACAGTTAATGGCATTTTACCTTCATTTGTTTAGCAATCAGTGGCAATCCAGAGGATGATAGTAAACGATTAGCGCATTTTCCTAATACATCCAAATTATAAAAAATGGGCTCAGTGCTATAAATTAAATGATAAAAAAAAAATTATCGCAGTAGATGGGTTCCATCTTTGACATTGAAGATACAGATAAGGCAACATGATACTAAAACCATAACACCGAGGCACACAAAATGCTTCACCAATATGCGTTCCAAGATGATGAATTGAATTTATAATCATAATCATCTAAAGATCTAGGAAGTTGGAAAGCTAGTTTTCTGAAATTGAAAGGAAACAACCTCTTTTTGACCAACTAGGAAAACGGAAAAACATAACCAAAGAGAGTTCTCTCATAGCTAATTTCTGATTGTATATGTGAAGCTCTTCCCGACCCCAATAAGTATGACCACCAAAGTCAGATAATGATGCAAAATTAAGGAGATCAATCTATAAATTGGAACATACCATTGTGTGCAATGATGATCACATCAAATTTGCCACGTGGTTTCCCATTCTCACTGAGATGCCACAATCCATTATACGGCTCAAGTTTACTTACCCAGCATGGTCTAATGATCTCAATCGACTTGCTCTGCATTGGCAAAGAGATCTCTGTAAGAAAATATACAGTGCATCATACCTGAATTGGTATGAAAAACACTTTGTGAAAGACTCCAACGAAATAAAATGTCTCCTCAAAATGCTTCATAAAAACTTTTTCAAGCTAAAAGTAAATGCCCTCAAATAGGAATGGGGTTTCATTTGCTACATATTTGTTGACTTCAAAATAACCTAATTTATTTTAAAATAAACTAGTCGATGCACTACCAATACTACAACCAGCAGTAATGGATCAACCATTAGAGAAAAAAGTGAAAAAAACATGAAGAAGATCTAAACGTGTTGGTAACATTGAAGCGAGATAATCAAACAATAGTACCATTAGCTAATCTGGACGGAATGTCAGAGCTCTTTAGCACTCAAACAAACCAAAAATCATTAATACTCCTATCAAACGAAGTTAGGGCTAAGAAGAACACCTGAGAAATAATTGAATCTGCCAGCGGTCGCATTCCATTTACACCAATGTATCTTGTTCTTGTTAAGGGAACCTGATTAAACTGACCACCTGCACTAAGCTCTCCAATAGGTCCTATCCACTCTCGGATCAATCCCTGCTCTACCCAGGCATCCACCAATTCCAGAAAACGAGGATCTGATACAGTAAAGTACTGTGCTGCATGGTCGAAAACCAGTGATGTAGGATCCACGGCTCTTGTTCCCATTCTCCCTCCTAATCCATGCATCCCCTAATACTCAGTCAAAGAAAGACAAATGTCATTCGCACTACATACTTCAATCCAAGCACAAAAGAACAACTAGGTAAGAGATGAAAGCCATATAAACTTAGCCAATAGTGATCATCATCTCCGATAATTTCCGTAGGTATTATCATAATATCTATCCAACTAGTCACCTCATTATCTCTTATTTTGAAGAAGACAGACATTCAGTGGAAGACCTTGCTACTTTAATTCTACACGTTTCGACGTTTATGAAAGTTAAATATGTGCATGTCACTGACTCATCAATCTCCAAAAGGTTCCAACTGTTTTGAAGTTCTGATTTTTCAGAGTTGGGATATTCAGGCATTCATTGATGACGGACAGAAACTACTTAAGTACTACAATCGCAAATCCAAATGAATATTAGCAGACACATTTCATCCAATCCTTGAAAAGTACAATTGTCTGAAAATTTTGACTTTCCCAAACTTTAAGATATTTAAGAAATCCCACCAAGGTGGGATCAAGTATATAGATAATGACAATAAATTAGTCAAGAACTACAAACAAAGTCCAAACACATCATCCAAACGACATGATTAGTGGTAACATTTCAGCCAATTCCCCAAAAAATCATTTCTTTTGGATTGTCTACATTTTTTATTCACTTTCTATGTATTCCCACCTAGCTGGTGATGAATAGGGAAAGGAGATGATCTAAATTACAAAAATAAAAATCAAAGCTAAAGAAAAAAACTAAAATAGATTAAAGGCATACAACCAGATCAATACATCATCAAAAAGTCGTCTTCCATACCATGATATTCGCCTCTTATTTATAGGCAACTAATAAAATCCTAATAAAAATATTCCCAAAATACCCTCTAAAAATAAAATACGAAAATTACATAAAAATCCTTAAAGTAATAAAAATAGATAAAACTCCTAAATAATAAATACTCCTGGATGCCCTGCTTCAGCTGGGATAACACATCAACTCGATAATTTACTCAAGCATTCCAGTCAAAATTTGAGAAATTTAATTCAAACGACAATATCAACACACATTTCATCCAATCATCTGAAAACTCCATTTGTTTCGAAATTTCAATTCTGGTTTTTACATTTCATCAAAATTTTTGAAATGTGTACTTTTTTAAAATCAATGTTTATTACGTTTTCCCGCCTAGCTGGCATAACGCATCAATGACAATCAATAATTTACTCAAGGTCTCCAATCAACATTAGAACAATGCATTCAAATGATAAAATTATCGGACAGAATTCATCCAATGCAAGCAAAAGCTCCATTTGTTTCGAAGTTTCTTTCGATTTCTGATATTCACAAAGTACCACCTAGCTGGGACAAGGTGTCAGATGATATAGTTAATCACAACAATTACAACTACAATCACAATCAAAAGACTTCATCAAGATGACAGATCATCACTACTCAATAAAAAAAAACAGCTACCATTGTCTGATTCACACAACAAATAGATTTTTCTTAAAATAAAAAAAGAAATAAGAACACTCACTGTATCGAACACAGTGGACCGAACTCCCCTCTTCTCCAAGTAAAGAGAGCATACCAGCCCCGCCAACCCGCCGCCGATGATCCCAACGACCGGGTTAACGGATATCGGCGTGGTGAAGACGAGCGGCTCCTGTATAAACGTCTTCTTGATGGCCGAGCTTCGGGAGGACCCATACGAGCGCCGCCTCCTGGGAGGCTTGCCGCCGGCGGGCACCTCCGACCGGAAAGGTGGGATCTTTACGACGAGTGGGCGGTGGGGGAGCGGGGAGAAGAGGCGACGGAGGTCGGCGTTGGGGAAGGAGGTCAGGAAGGATGACCGCCGGAGATTCGCCGGCGACGGCGACGGCAGCATCGCCGACGAGAAATTTGGTGGGAAAGAGGTTTGGATTGGTAGGTGTTATTATTGCTTGAATGAAAGTAAAAACCTTATCCTCTCAAAGTGTGTGGGCCACAGGCCATAGGAAATTAGACTCTTTTAATTAAAGGTAAATAATAAATTAATGTTTACAATTTTTAAAGCCGATTAGCAATATTGATGTTTCATTTTAAAATTGATATATAAATATTGTGGTTTTTGAAACTAATCATCTTAAATTAGGGTGCCCATGTGGCTCTCTGGCCATGTGTTACCTAAACTAAATTCATTATTTAAGATAAATTTATAAACCAAACTCTATTATTTATTATTTAATTTTTACCTTTAATATCAAACTAGGTTATTTACCATTAGAAAAAACCAAACCGACCATTTATTAAACAGATATCCATTTAACGATTCAAATTATATGTTTGAAAAAATATTTAAATTTAATTATATATGTTTTAAAAGGTAAAGTTAAGGGGGGAAATATTTTACAAATGCAAATAAGATATTAAATAATTTTATTAATAAATATTAGTTTTAAAAGTTATTGAGGTATTCATCTTCATAAATAAAATTATAATATAAGAATCGAATATTGGGTTACATGTACCAAGTACTTATCACTCTATTACCAAACCTGATCATTTATAATCGGGCATTTATTTCTCTTCAACTAAATTTTATTATTAATTATCTAAAATCTTATCATTAGGGTTCGATCGGATTGGGTTTAGCGGGCACCCAATCCAATAAATACCCCTATCTTAAATGAATCAGTAGATTTTTAATTAAAAGCTTTATGTAACTACCCTAACTCATTTTATTAAAATGGTGAATAGACCATCCTAATAATACATCGTTGTTAACCCAATAGGTATTGAATATAAGAATAAATTGGAATAAACACAATTTACAAAAAAAAATTGTTTTTAAAATTCTTACGTGTAACATGATGGCCTAATTTAAATCTTTAAAATAGTTAGCTGAAGTTAAAATTTATAGACTATCTCTACCAATGTACCGGATCTTATTCTAGTAGATATTATATATTATACTAACTTGGAATTATCAAACCACCGTTATCTATATTTCACCATTTTATCAATATCAATCAACATATATTAAATTTTCACCACTTAAAAATATATAATATTTTAAAACAATTTTATAAACTAAAGTTTAATTTCTAAATTGACGTATAAAAATATAAACTGAATATTTCTTTCAAAATGATGATAATAGGATGATTGTATTGATCGACAAATTGGGTACTTGATAAAAATGCATCCAAATGCAGCATGAACCAGTGACTTTAAGGGATTATGCAAAGAGATTGTCATGGCCCTCCATATCATGGCTTTCCTTGATGCACTGATAATTTTTGGGATTTAAATATTTGCTTTTGATGATCCCTTTAGTGATCTTTCTTGATCAATCTGTTGGAAGTTTGTAGAAAAAAAAATTCTTTCTATGTTGTTTTTTTTTTAAAAAACTAAAGTTTTCATTTTATGTTGTTCGATTTGTATAAGTCAATATCATAAATATTCAATGTATTTATTATATTATTTTGATCTATTTAAGGCTAAAATTAGTCTCCACTTAATTAAGTGATTTTAATGTAGTAAACAATATTTTATATCACAATTTTATTTTAGCTTGGAGTCAAATATTTAAAATTAAATTCCGTCTTCTGATTTGCTTATATTTCTTGGGAATTGGAGTCAATTTATTATTGCCAAACTAACTGGCCTCAAATGATATGGTAACTAATTTTTAAAATGTGAAGATACACAAAAATTGTTTTTGTAAATTTTATTTTCCAATTTGAATTTTTTGAATCAAAATAAAGTTATAAAATAGTGAACTCTAAACCTTAAACCCAATATTATTTGGTTTTTGCTTCAAATCACCTAGTATTTGCTATTATTGATAGAGAAGTCTTTGAAGCTATATATACTTAATTAGCTATTACTTAAGCGATAAAGAATTGTGATCGGCGAAGATATATATTATAGGAATTCTTATAATTTGGGATAAGTGGGATTATATATTTTTTAAAATTTAGAGGATGGTAATTGGCCAATGCCCATTCTCTCCTCTTTTATTTGAATTTGAGACAGATAATATACAAGCATCAACAGAGTAAATTAGTTGTTCCAATGTGAAATGTTTCCTTCATTGCAATTTTATCTAAGACCTGATCGTGCATATATGATACATCTATCAATTCTTTTATGAATTATTTGTTTTCATACAAGACTTAGCTGACTACTAGTTGCAATCATAAAATAATTTGTCATTAACAAGGATATTCTTGTTCTTTAAGGTCAGCTTTAATATCACTTTATTTTTTGTCTTCACTTTTTTTATTTGCTTTCACCATGAACACACAAGGCTCTCCTTTCTTCTTTTGACAGCCTATCCTAAAAGAAGATAGCATCTTGCTTTCCTGAGTTTGATTTCTATGTATTCACATATTATGGTCACAAACATTATTGTCCATGACTGTATGTGCATTTGATTTTTACAAATACAATTACTAAGGAATCGCAAATTAATGATTCATGGCTAAGATCATTAGAGTACTGATCAATTAGCTACACATTAAAATACAACTTTTCTTTTCCTTTTTCTTTTTAAAAAAAAGGCACAACATAAATAGAATTTTGTTAGGAACAGATCAACCAATTCTTTGATAATCTACTAATTACGTGTGATCAACTTGCATTATCTAAACGGGTAAGCGGTACCGAAACAGGACTGTCATTAAAAGTATTACAATTGATAAACCGTTAGGGTTACAAGTCCCACACTAATTTTGTAAAAAAGCTTTGAACATGACATTCCAAATGAGACATGAATAAGTATAATGTGTGCGTGTGTGTATGTATGGTGGTGATGAAAACCCAAGCTAGAGTATGAACAATGCTTGATAAAGTTAACACAAACTTTGGCAAGAACATTTAACAGTGCAAAAGGCCATTGCCCCACTCCACAAAAACCTTTCTTTCTCTTGCCCTTTGTCTCCTCTCTTTCTCTCTTCCTTCAAGAACTCAAGGTAATTTAATTGTAGTCTCCCTTGAACTACCTTGACCTACCTTTTCCTCTAAATGTATAACTAGTTGATGGTTAGAAGAGGATCAATGTATCTTTGAATGTCTAAATATAGTGATCATCTATGTGTATGTAAGAAATTTGAGAAATTCTTTTTTAATCTCTTTGCCACTTTTTTTTAAATTAATCCATTGAGGCATTTCTCAATCAATACTCGCTTTTTACACCATAGAAAAATATACTATTTTCCCTTACCACTTCGAATATTGGGGTAAGTTTTTGCAACATTGTCGATCGAGTCGTGTTATCTGCAAACCTGTGAACTTTAATTATACACATGAAAGACGATTTTTTGAAGAGAGATTAGCATTAATGATGAAGACCACATATATGATATTTGGCCTAATGAGAAGGTATGTAAATAAGCAATGCATGTATACGCACTAATTGGTCCTTGGAATTTTCCAAGAAGAAAATTAAACAAGAATATTATTGTCCCAATTATAAAACAATAGATTAACATATTTGACTCTTGAAAAGTAAAGATGTCTGATATATATATATATATATATATAATGTATGTATCAAAATGCATACATTGGATGACAAATGATCACAAGTTGAAGGAATAAGCAAAATCTCAGGTCAAGGTAAGAATTAATCTTCCAATTTTTTGTCACAATATATAGTATGTATTATTTAGCATTCTATTATTGCGTATATATATTCTAAAAACATATCACGAAGAGTGTAAAGTTTAGATCAGAATCAGCTTAATGAATTAAAAAAAAAAAAGGAAAACCAGACTTGTATATTCATTGTCAAAGTTTATAAGGGTCATATGTTCACATTAAACTTCCTTTCCCTTTGTCAAACTGTAAGAAAAAAGATGGAGAATTCCTTATAATAAAATTTTGTCAAACAACTGGACAAAATTCTTTGGTTCCAATATTCTTTCCTAGTCCGCATATGAAAAAATGGTGAAAAGGCAAAGCTAATTAAGAACCATATACACGATGCAAATTAAGGATGGGAGAGCTGTGAAATCCTACCTTGTAAAGAGAAAACCCAATTAGAGGAGAGGAAGGTCTCAAACCGCCCATTTGAAGTCTGAGTTGAGGGGAATGAAGCCTGGTCCGAAATCCTCCATTAAAAACACAAATACCAACATAATCGATCCCTCAAATTTGAGCTCAATGAATGGTTTCGAACCAGACAACATTCCCCTCAAGCAGCAATAAGAGAGGTAGAAGATGTTGGGAAAAAGAGCATAAAGACATACATCTATATATAATGGGGGCAACTAGAGGGAAAGTGATGCATACTGGGACAAGCTATGGATTGTTTGCAACTTGCAAAGGTTCCTTCCTTATATATGTGAGGTTAGGGGGCAGAATATGATTCTTTGAAGGGTCAGATCACGGCAATGAGCGGTTCACTTTCCACCCCTTTTAAAATGGTGTTCACACACTCGAGTCCCAAAGTTGCTTCATGTGGAAGAACCTTGTGAGAAAAATATTATTGCTGATCTATTTATTCTTGAAAACGGTAATTATGGTATAGAATCTAGAACAATATAGTCAATGATAATTTTAAGCTAATTCTATTTTCAAAGGTGTGACTTGCTTTCACTCTCTTCTCAAGGAAATAATTTGTTGAAAGCATTTTATAATTAGCCACTGGTAAAGGGTGAAAAAGATGGGCGCCCATGAAAGAGCTTTGACGTTGTGATGACATTCCAAGCTTCAATGGCATGAAAAACTAAACTGACATGATGAGCAGGGACAGGGCCAAAGTAAAATAAGGAGAAAAAGATGTATTACAGCAGAACTTGAGATAACAATGGACCTTTCAATTTAGCTTTTTACTATTTTAGCATACTATTTTTTGTCTTTGGTCCATCTTTTTCGGGTACCCTTTTTCTTTCGGGCGATTATTTATTTATTTATAAATCTTTTTATTCTTTTCGTTGTTATCAGATCCCAAATAGTCAGGGTTACGGCTTCCTTCAACTTCATCTTGTCAAAAACCATATTCACACTTAATTAAATCTATAATTTCTATATCTTTCCTTATTTATTTACTTATAATAAACCACTAAGACAATTTTGTAACCACTTTTGGCCTAAGACAAAAGGCCATTTTTCTACTAATCGATGATATTTTCACAGAATTTGAAAAACAAAAAATAGTGGTATAATTTTAATGCAACTCTTATGAGGGGTGCTCGAATTTAGCATCCTCAACAATCATCATCCATGTAGAAGATCACTGATTTTGTAATAACCAGGTTTAATTTTTATAATGTGTCACATCTAGAAAGGTTAAACAAAAGGTGGGCTTCCAGGTGAGACCAAGAAAATAATTTGGTGGATGGTGCTGAAATCTGTGTTGCAATTAAGCAATGCACAAGATCACTTTTCACAAAAAAGCACGAGACTTTCCCCCGACAGATAAAATATAGCTTCTATTACCAACAAAGGCTCCTTACATGACCAAACATTGAAACGACTCACACACTAAAACCCTAATCAACAACAAACTCAGTATTACACAAGATAAATACAACATTACAAAACCAGAAAGTAAGATTGTGGCCTAAATTTCCATGGCGCAGTCCCTAATGATAACTAACAGAATTTACACTCCATATACTCATATTACAAGCACAAGTTGCAACAAGTTCTTGCAAGAGTCGAAACAAGAAAAGAAATACACCAAATCATGTTTGAAATGTAATGATAAATAGCTCGTTCTCTGCACAATCTAGCAACTCCCCAAGTAAATTATTAATGCGCTGAGATATTGATATTCGTCTGCTCAGCTGGTTTCTTTGATACAACATTTGAAGTGGTCCTCATTGATTTGATTCCAATCTTAGGGGAAGTTTCACTTCTTCCATTAATCTGCACTTTTTGATTGTCTTCTCTGTAGGAACCTAAACTGTGGCGATTCAGCCTCCGACAAGTTGCTTGCCCATTCTCAGACGATTTCACAGTATCACTGCAGCTCTTTCTGCGACCCAAGTTCAAGTTCGGAGATTTTGCACGGGTGGTGGGAATCTGTAAAAACAAAATTAAGCCACATGAATGTCAATATACAAACCCAAATAAACATCTGTAATAGCTACCACAAGAATTATTAGCCAAAAGTATACCTTTTTAAGCTCAACCTTCGGAGGCGGACCTTCATGGTAGAAACTTGGCATAGGATTTGCTCGAAAAGTCATGCTCTTCCGCAACTCCTTCAAAGCTGCATCTCGCTCTTCCTGCATCATTACATCATTCCCCACTTGCTAGAATTGTTACAAAATCCATGAAATGTGCCAGCACAAACAAATGGTTGACAGAGAACTAAACAAAAATAATCAGTGGCTCAAATAAACTCCATGTCATACATAACCTGCAGATGGTAGCAACAGCTAACACTCAAATCTTTCCCCAAGCTCCTTTCCACAAAATGTAACTAACACTCGATCAATCTTTCAAAAAACTAGCTTTACACTTAATTTTTCTCCAAGTTCCGCTCAAAAAATATTCTCAAAATTAACTAGTGAAAACAAACTAACCCTATTTCCACCAAACTAACATTATTTCTCCATGAAAACAAATAAAAATTCAACATAAGAAACAATATTGTTTTTTTGTTTCAAGAACGACACTTCAAATCAGTTGGAAGGAAGTTTACCAATAAAAAAAATTTAACCCTAATAATTATCCTTTGGTTTAACTTTTAGGAAGCTCTTGTGCAGCAACAAAAATGATGCTACTCCATTAGTCGGAAATTTCAGATGAAAATCAAAATTTCACCTAAATTTACCCATGTGACAGTATTTTTATGATAACAAGAAGTTCCATACTGAAAGCACTCACGTATCAATTAATCAAGTTCAGACATACTCATATATTGTTTACTTTCCTTATTAGAAAAGGTCACGAGAGTGGAAGTTAAACCTATGACACATCAAATACCTTTGTCCTTGCTTCACATTCACTTTTTTCAGCTTCTAAAGCTTGATGCTTCTCCTCCAACTTCTGGTAAAACTACAGAAAGAAAAGTCTCAGTACGATTGTGCATGACTTCAATCCTGAAATCAACTATGTTCACTCTGACAACCAGACTCAGAATTTGTAAACTACAGATAATAAATCTGCGGACCAATATTACCTTAGAAGAAATAAAACCAATAGAAGCAATGCAAAAGAATACCTCTTTCCGCTTCTCTGCACGCTCAGTGACTCTAAATACAGGTGCGGATGCAATAGTTGTTCTAGACCGGATTGTCCGCACAGATGCAGCAGTACTGTGAATTAGAAAGTGACACATTAGTGCATATTTATTAAATTGCATACATTCCAATGTGATAGGAAGAGAAGCATACGAAGAAGCAACAGAGCAAGCATCTTCTTCATCTCCGTGCTTTGCATTATCAGATAGCAGAGGTTTCCTTGCCTGTTAAAAAAACAAAATGTTTAAGTACTAATAAAATAAACATCCAAACAAGAACCATCTCTTCTCTGCTTAAACATAGACGTGAGATATAATTTCCAGGAGGAACAGGGTGATACCAGAATGTTCCTTAGCCTTGGAGACTGTACACTCACATTAACAGTTCTGTTACCCCCAGTATTAGCTTCACTTCCAGGTGATCTAGTTCCATAGGATACACGCTTATCAGTTGCCAAAGTGAATGGCTGGGGAACAGTACAATTAGCACGAATATTTCCAGATTTCATAGCTAGCTTTGACAAAGGGGTAGGCTTCTTCTGATTATTGGACTCGTGATCCTCATTCTTTGCAGAATTTCCACTCTGATCAAGATCTTCGCATCTGATTTTGGCAAAAGATGCATCCAGCTCGGTATGAGCATTTTCATTGTGGTGGATCTCTGTGGTTCCATCATCAACCATTTGGCTAAAATCTGTATCTTCGAGAACATTTACTGCTATATGAGGATCTGGATTTGCCTTAATTTGTTCATATAACCCACTCACACCACCTTGGACAGGAATGGAGTCTGACGGAGAGACAGGATTGTCCCCATTGGTATAAGTTGCAACATGCTCCTGATCTATAACAATATCTGTAACTTGTCTGCCCATCTTCCCTACACAGAAAAGCATAAATATAAACGCTAATTGCATAGTGTAGGGAAAAATAAATTTTTCATCAAAATACATGGCACTAGGTGTTTCAAACATTTTGAAAATATGCAAGTCAGAGTTCAACATGATTGTTCACCAATCAGCTGATGACAGCTAGAAAGAGAAACAATGTTCATGCATATTAAAATAATAACTAAAACATATAGTTTATTCAGACATCCGTTTCATGAAGAATTTGTACTTTACATCTAAAAAAATCAATTATGCAATATAGTAAAAATTGTTTAATACAATGTGCTGACCTACAATTTTACAAAAAATCAATGCTTAACTTAGACGAGAGGCATCCTGGTATCCACATGTATATAACAGAATTTTTCCTATCACTTCAGATGATTCTCAGCCACTAAAAACACTGTAATGATAGTGTGTCTGAATTAATAATAACCTGCAATTAAGATGCATGAGGATATAACGAAGGAGAAGATGTATATGAGAAAAACATGGTAACCATTAAACACGATGCGCACTTATGTTCCGGCAAATATTCCCATACATTCACAAAATAAGACGACATTATGTTCCAACAAATATTCCCATACATTCACAGGATGAGATGACAAAGAACTGACATCACACATCATAATGCAGATCACAAGAACATTCATAAATGCAACCAGTTTGTTCATCGATTTTTTAAAATATAAAACAACTAAAATTGTTCGAAATGTTCACACAGACTTAGATTGTAGTATACAAGGGAAAAGGCAGAAAAAGGCTCGGATACAAAAAATGCACAGAAGCAAACACATTACGATGGATAAACTTGAAAAGCATACCTTTTGTTTAAAGATCCAAAAAAGATTGAGCCAACATACAAAAAAGATACTTTCCTAGCAAAATCGTCCGGCCAGACAACTATGATTTGACATACACATAATAAACATCGTTCAACAAGAAAAAAAATGTGCGCGAGAGAAAGAGAGAGAGAGAGAGAGAGAGAGAGAGAGAGAGAGAGAGAGACCTAATATTACATGAACGAATTTAACTGATACAATTGTTCACTATGATCTGACCCCCCCTCAATCATCAAGAAATGCCACCATCTATAAAATTTCAGAACGCAAAGGCTTCAGACTTTGCCGATCAAAACAAATCAAATTCATTTAAGTCCAGCAATCAGGACTTAAACAGCAGAAATCAAAAAGCTTTTTCCCTCGAATTCAACAATTGCAGGCTCTGACAATGACAAAAGAACCAGAACAAAACAAACACGGTCAACCCAAAAACCCAAAAGCACGCCCATTTACCCCAATCAATCACCCTTCCCCCGACATCCGTAGAACACAAAAAGCACAAAAGCATACCCATTTGACCTCCACCGCCACAACCTCCAATCAAGCAATCAATAAAAAAAAACACAAACTTTCAAAATAATTCCGAAAAAATACACAAAAAGAAACACTTTTTCTTCATCAAACGATCATCGCGGCGCTCTATCCATCGAAAAATCGCCCCAATGCCAGAGCCAACACCCATCCGGCACCAAAAAAAGTCCGGCAAAAAAATCCCGGAAAAAAATCCCAACCGCGAAACGAGGCGATCCAGATCGTAGTCGGAGGGGAGGGAAACGAAGGAGGAGGTGGAGGAGGGAGCTTACGGTGGGTTCTCCGGCGGGCGGGGAGCGGCGGTTTCCTGAAGGACAATGGGAAGACGGCGGTGGGTGTTTATAGGGAGGAGGGGGAAGGTGACGGCGTTAAGTGACGGACTAACGTCGGGGGTTGGCGAATTTTGGAAACCCTAGGGAGTTTTCGGTTGCCTTTTTTGGATTTTACGGTTTGGCCCCTCTCCGCATGGCCCGGGCTGTTGTTTCGAATCGGTTCGAGTTTTTTTTTTTTTTTTTTTTTGAGAACATAGGGAAGGAGGTTGTTTATTCATAATTTATAATTTTAGGACTTATATTTTTTGGATTCAAGCAGGATGAGGTGAGCCGGTGCTACTGTTAAAAAAGTAGGTTGTTTCCTTCTATGTAAAAAAAATAAAAAGTACTCTTATAATTTTTATGAAGTAGGTGGTTGAGAGAAATAAGATTTTTTTTGATGGACAAACTATCAAACTTGAATTATTAAAACGTATGCAAATTCAAAATATGTCCATTGAAGATAAAAATATGTCAATTTAGCACCAATTGGCTATTATCCCCTTCAAATTATAAATTATGAATATATATACCTTTTTTAGTATTTTTTTCTTATTTTAAAAATGAAAAAAAACTATTCTTATTTTAAGTTTGTTCCTACATACATGCCACTAAAGTAGAGGTTGACATAGAATAGCGTATTTGACCTTGACTTGAAACAAGACTTGATATATTTATGACACATTTTATTTGATTTTTTAGAAAATCAATAAATTAATTTACGATGTATCTTAGAATGGTGACTCATGTTCAATTTAATTATATGGCACTAATTAGTTAATTTATTAATAAAAATTGAGAAGTGTCATTTTTTCAAAATTATGAATAAGTGAATAAAATACAAATTTAAATAACTTTATAAATTGTTTGTCATGGGCTTTATTTTAAGGAAAGGGAAACAAATAAAAAATGACTAAATGAGTGATGTTGGAAAATTGATCACAGTATATAAACGAGTTGGACTCAATTTATTAAATTGAGCACATTTATAAACAATATTTAGGGGCACATAAATCAAGATTAATTAGGCCGCATCCACTATAAAAATAAATTTATTGTAAAATCTTAAAAAAAGTATCCACCTACGAAAAATATTTAAACACACTTATAACACAAAATTCATAAAGCCCCTAATATTGATTAATAAATTCTTAATTTTATATTTGATAATAACTTATTTATCAGAAATTCTTAACTATAGATTTGATTATTCATTAACTTTGACAGGGACTCTTAGTTTTGTAATCGTTGGGAAGCACCGCGAGATTAATGTTAATAATATTTGCAAGATTTCTTTTTAATTTTTTTTTAAAAAAAGATAGAATTTGAGTATATGCCAAAAAATGACGGACTGCACGTGCAAGAGGCTGGTCGGGTGCACGTTTTGCACGTACGCGGAGGCATGTTGGGTGATCGTGGGGATGATGATAGTGGCCGGCCTGAAAACAGGGCTATTTGTGGTACTTATATTTAAATAACTAAAATACCCCCCTCTCGTTAAACTTTGTACTCGAAATTTTTTTTTATGTTAAAATGACTAGGATGCCCCTGCTTGGTTAATCTTAAATCTGGATTAGGCACCGATATACAAAATCGATAATTCGGACTGACCGGTTCAATTGGTTTTTTTAGGGTTGGTGGTTGTACACCAGTACCAGACCGAATAAAGTCTATCTTTTGTCATTATATTATTTGAAAAAAAAATTAATTATTTTTTTGTGACGTAGAAAAAAGGAAATGGGATCTCGTTGTGCTTAATTTGCGAAATTGAAATTTAATCTTATGAAAAGATCATTGGGCAAACATTTTGTAGGGGATCAGGGATGGACAGATGAGATGCAATTAGATCTAGATAAATTAAACCTAACTCTGATTCAAATTTCAAAAAAACTGACTTGGGCACAATTAGAAATGATTTATAGGGCCATGATTATTTTAAATAGAATTTCTTAAACGATAAGTAAATTTGAGGACCAAGTAATTAGACAGTTAATGAGTTTCTTTGTGTGAGGTATTTCTTTCTTCTCATGTGAAAACTAGCATTGTACACATTTAAACACTTCACCAAGCTAGAATAGTTAGGCTCTTCAATTTAAAAACATGTTTTGCACGTGTGAGTGAGATTAAAAATAGAAATTAAAATGGATCTCGGGTTTGTAAGTTCTTCGCATCAAATGATTCAACACCCTATGCTAATTTTTGTCGAATACACTTCTTAAAATATCAACGATAATTGCTTATGGAGGAAATTAGCATTTTTTATTCTAGGATTTAAAGGAAATTTGGTAGCCTAGACACAAAAAAATTCTTGGTTATCTTACAATGTGTTGGGGGTAGGAATAGTTTAAATCAATAATTAATTATTAACATTTCATTAGTAGGTATTTTGTCATATAAGTGGAGGGTTAGTCGCCATTAGTAGTGGGAGCCAGGGCTTCTCTCAACATTGTGGATACTGTGGAACTTTCAACAGGGTAGGGTTTTTATATCACTAGTAGGACCCACGTGTTTCCTTAATCATCTTAGCAACTTCCATGATCAAGTCTTTAAGACAATGACTAATGATCCTTAGTGAGAAGCAAGTGAAGTTTCTCCACCTAAGAGTGGTAATAGAGCAAACCTAAGCTTATGAACTTAATGTGGCATGATCAGTTGCAAGCGCAAGAGTGGTCATTTGCATGCAACAAATTTATGTTTGTAGAGTATTTTTCCTTAAAAGGTTATACCAAGCTATCAATTTTTTGCCGATTTTATCCATCTATCAATTTTCTTTAAATTGGACCAAATTGGTCGATTTTTTGTCCAATTTCTCCTAAAAACAATCCCGCTTTTTTTAATTGGTTTCCTACCTACCAATAATAATTAAATCAGTCGATTGTAATTTTTGCAATTATGGTTGCATATCCAACCCCAATGTCAACGTTTTAAGTGATTCCTTGGATACTCACTAAAGAAATCAAAATTTCCAAGGATTTATTGATGCAAGGTGAGGCCCATAAATTTGAGCTTTATTTGGGCGAGCTGCAATGAGGACCCACATTAATTATGTTAGGCCCAACAGACTTCAAAAAAAGACTTGTAATAGATGTTACGTATTTTTCTTAATCCAAAAATTAGGTTAAAGAATAAAATTTTTTTTATTAACCTATATACAGGTTACCAATATCATCCACGACCGATATGAGACAAACCTAGCAATCTCCCTTTCACACATCGGCGACCCTAAAATTATCATCGTCAATAATCTCCCCTTCACACATCGGGTGACTCCAAAATTATCATCGTTTGACAATCTCTAATTCATCAGATGGAACTCATATATTATCACTTGACAAACTTCCCTTAAATCATCAAGTAGAATCCATGAAGGAGATTTTCACAATCAACGTAGGCAAAGGTGAAACCCACAAAGGAGACTTTCGCTTATCATCTAGCAAATTATTCTTAAATCATCAAACGGAACACACGAATGATACTTCCATAATCAGCATAGGCAAAGGAAGAACCTACAAATGAAACTTCCACAATCGGCGTAGGTAAACACTAAATTTAATCTAGCTCTAATACCATTATTATAACCTACGAAAGAGACTTTCGTAATCGGCGTAGGCAAAGGCAGAACCTACGAAGAAGACTTCTACAATCGGCGCAATCAAACACTAAATCTAATTTGTCTCTAATACTATTTTTAGGCTTAATGGGCTTCGAAAAAGGAATTACAATAGGTGTCATTTGTCTCTCTCTTAATCCAAAAACTAACTAAAAGAATAACATTTTCTTATTATCTTATATACATCATCTACGACGATATAAGACAAATTTAATAATTTATACCTATTAATAACATTATTGTTTAATAAACTAAACACCCCACAAATCACAATTTTTAATTAAACTTTGTATCCCAGGCCATCACAGCTAGCTACTTTCCAGCATTGACAATATAATTTATCATTCCTCAACAACCCGGTCAAAAAGGATATGTAGCAAAATCAACGTTATCATAAACATATATCAATGTAAACCTCAGGTTTTAATTTAGTGCATGACATGCATAACACTCAATTGATTGTTTATATAATATAATACCAATTACCAGCTTTATATAAACGACTTTATCAAATGAGAGACGTCTATTTGGGTGCAACCAATAAATGGAGCTTTTATTTTTATTTCAACATAATAAATGAAGCTTTATATCAAGTTTTGGTGATGAAGAACTATAGATTATATTATATGGTTCATAATCTAGCTACAATATATAATCATTACAATAAAAGGGAACTAAGTAGATATATATGGGACTGTTTGAGAAAGATAGGGCATTGGGTTGTGGCACCATCAAAGATCAATCATATGTTGGTATGTGTTGTTGGTACTTATTTTCAATATATAGGTTATAGTTAGTTAGTACGTAGTGGCTGTAGGGTTAGTCTATCTGGTCAAGGGACATACCCTCCTGGATTGGCAGGCGGTTCGATCCCCACATATATACCACGCTTGTGGCTCAAAAGAATTGTAGGGTTTTGGCCCTTGGAGGCTTGGAGTAGGGTATCCCAATCTTTGATTCTTTGTCTCACTAGAAACAAATCATAGAGAAAGTCACCAGATGTCCCATACGTATAATTATAATATTATTGAGATAGATGAAAAAGTACAATTTCCACCCTTGTGCCCTGTTTGCTATACATGTTCTAGTTGCGTTTGGAATATATATATGAGAAAAGTTAATATTGGCTATATTTAATTTAAATCTGTAGATTACGAGATAGTTAGATGATAAGAGTAATTTTGTTCAATTCAACAAAAAAAAAAAATACAATCAGGTGATCTTATAAATAGATATTATCATTTGTTAATAATCTCTTTTTATTTTAAATTACATTGGTGAGTTAGTTTTTAACCACATCTATCATGCATCGAATTCACGTAAAAAACAAATAAACAATTTATGAATTATAAAATATTTAGGAGGCAATTAGATTATAAGCAAGTGCCAATACTAAAACTAGAAGAGAGGAGAGAAGGAGACAGTAATAATAATATGGGCGTCTAAGTACAAGGTGTCTGACATTAGGTATAATGACTTTTAAGAAATAAAAATTGATAAGAATTCTGATGTATTAAAAGAAAAAATTTGGAAGTTTGTTGTAAATAAATAATTTGTAATTCTTTCTTTAAATTAGATTTGCCTTTATTTAGTTTTTTATGGAGTTTTTCTACGTTAATTTTTTAGTATACTATTTTTTCCAATTTTTTATTTTATGCTTGGTTATTTGACAATTGTCCATGGTGCGACCAATTAGTAAGTGGGTAAGTATGATTAAAAAAAATTCATTCGATAATTAATTTAAAGTAAAAATATATATAAATGATAGTTAATTTCATTATAAAATTTTGTTGAATTTCATCCCGTAACTAGTAGGGCATTCATGTTAAAACGATTGGCTCACAACTTCCACTATTATATATATGAAGGAAAGGGTACCCATGCATTATTATGAGTCCAATTATTCTGGGTCCCTCTAAACTAGACAAAAAATATAGGTTACCAACTCCTAACTCCTAAGTCATATATATGTGGGGCTGCCAAGGTCGGCACGGCATTCTTATCCACATCTCGTGGGGTGTTTGAGACGTACACTTAGCCACCTGGGACACTTTTTATGTAGCTAATCAAATCATGCTGAGATGCGTATTCTATCCCCTAAGAATATTTCCCTTGATACATTTCAATTTCAATTGGGCCACTCATGCCAGCCAATGACTTGATTTTTTAGCTACTATAGCTACGCACAACCTGCATTTTTAGGTAAGTTTTTGTTAATTATTTGCATTAATATAAATAGATAAGAATTGGATTTACTATAATAAATACTATAACAACTTTGCACTTGCAGTTCTCTAATTGGTGTAAATTAACACAATTTAAGGAGTTTAACTACTTATTACAATTATATTTTTCGAACTTTACTAATTATAATAATTTAAACCAATAAGGAGGCTGAAAGAACGAGTTTTTTGTAATACTTATTATGGTAAATCCGCTTCCAAAGAGATGAATTGGACTTATGGCCACTCGACAATTAGATAATGTCAACATTCTAAATTATCCATTTTAAATAGGATATCAAAATTGGTTTAGACATTCTTATTAATATAATTTATACTTAATTTTTTAATCTGGTATTTTCCTAAAATTCATTTTTATTAGAGCACGTTATTTTTTAAAAATATTTTTATTGGATGTGACAAAAATTTAAACTTCTTTAAAACTAATTTACTTATAATTTTAAATTTTAATTGAACAAAATATATATCTTATGCCAGATATAAATATAATTTGGTAAGCAGTTCAAAACTTAAAACTTTGTTCCAAATAATGAAAGTTGTAGCTACAAATTTTTCCATCTTAACAATTTTAATTACTATTTACTTGTTAAAAAATACCCTGACTGTAATGACCGCATCTATTATATACGAAGAAAATGTTATTGTTTTTTTTTCATTCCAAGAGAAATTGTTATTTCATTACATAAGATAAATAAAAAAAGTATAATAACTCAGCAAGGAGAAAGTATGTAGTGTCAATTGTCATGGACCCTCGTTTTCAAGCACTGGGAGGTAGAAAGAACAAAGGTTAGGGGTTCCCACGAGTGGATGGTCGTCTTCGACCTTTCCCGTGGAGAGATTTATAAGATTCTTCGGACGGAGACTGCTCGGACCGCACGCACGCCTGGTCCTCCTCTCTTATCCATATTTAATGGGGCGGGGTTTCCATCCCGGCTGGTCCAAAAATCTGATCCTCCAATCGGTGGGCAGCGATAATGGCGGTGGCGGCGACAACAGAAATTTTCATAACCGTAGTTAGAGAAGGGCTGACTGGTCATGGATATGTCGGTCGATCCCTTCGTAAATCTAAACGATCTTAGGGGAGGGGTCGGGTCTGGTTCTCGGTTCATTGTCCATTTGTATCTACTGGATGAAGGATATATTTTTATTTAATAAATTAGTCATTTACTTATGTGATGTACAATATTTTTATATTTATTATTATTTTAATAATAATTATTTATTAGTTTCTTCGGACGGAGACTGCTCGGACCGCACGACTTGTCCTCTCTTATCCACAATTAATGGGGCTGGGTTTCCATCCCGCTAGTCCAAAAATCTGATCCTCCAATTGGTAGGCAACGACAACGGTGGCAACGGCCACAACAGCAATTTATATGACCATAGCTAGAGAAGGGCTGACTAGTTGTCATGGATGTGTCGATCGACTCCTTTGTAAATCCAAATGATCTTAGGGGATGGGTCGGGTCTCGTTCTGGGTCCATTATCCATTTGTATCTACTTGATAAAGGATATATTTATAATTATTATTTTATTTAATAAATTAATCGTTTATTTCTGAGATGTACAATATTTTAATATTTATTATTATTTTAACAATTATTATTTATAAAAAAAATATTTATGGAGTTCTTAAATCAACTTAAAAATAATACGCCATCAGCAAATATAAACTCTAGTTACACCTGAATCGGGTTTCTCAATACTAATATTAATTAACACCTACTAAGATTGTAAAATTGCATTCTAATTGTCCGGCTGTTTCCAATTTCAAGATAGGAATCCATTGGGCAGGTAATGGCATTGTAGCATGGGCTTTGATCATGGCCCTATCGTCATTACTTCTTAATGGGCCTGAGCTTTATTCTTCTTGGTAGGGGGTGTAAACAAGCACAATTGGCTCGTAAATATTTTACATTCAGCTCGACTTGACTTAAACTCATGCTCTTAAAAAATACACAGCTTAAAATAGTAGCTTGCTGAATCATGAATAAAGAAGAGTGTTAAGTTCGGCTCTACTTGAAACTCAAGGTCAATGCATTTAAGCTCAATAAATACTTAGTTCATACTTATCTTTAATGTTAAATTGTTCATACAAGTTAATAAATTTTATATTGGTTACTTGCAAGAAAGTATTTCTGATACTTAACATGTTACTTAATTATTAAATATTTAGCTAGTTTAATAGTTCATAGTAGTAATACTTATGTTTATCCTAAACTACTCTTTTTCCGAAACAAAATATTATAAATGTAATTTATCAAACTTGCAAATACTAAATTATTAATATATAGCGACCATGGTGGCTAGTTAATTACTTATTAACTAGTTACTTCTTAATACTGATACGTGTAGTGGTTACAAACAACTTGTTAATAGATACGAGAGAGAGAGAGAGAGAGAGAGAGAGAGTTAATTTGAGCCCAAAACTCATCATATGGAGACTAAATTGTCCACAGTTCACAACCTAATTTTCATGGGGACATGCACATTCATAGATAAGTATCATAATGTAGTTGAGACTCTTGGGGGCAACGACCAACTGGGACTTTGCATTTGCAACATGATGAAGAGTATTCCATAGCTTAGGCCGAGTCAGGTTGAAAGTTGAGAATGACATCAAGTGGACCCCGCATTCTTATCACCACCTTCTTATATGCAACTTAGAGCACCATCACTTTGGGTAATCACATGTGGGGCCCGCCTTATAATGCACTCGACAACTCTTTGCGCGGCCATTACTTTGCACGAGATGATGCCATTCTCGGTTAGAGAAAATAAGGGGAAAATGAGGCAAAGACGGATTTGGTCCATCGTCAACCAATCACAAATTAACTCCTAGTGCTAGCCATTCCTCTCTCTTTTTACACGGGCTGAGGTTCTCCAAAAGGTTAGGGGAAATATTGGTAAGCTTTAAGAGAAAACTTAAATAAAATCTGTCAACTGTCCACCGAATCATAAGTATATTTTTTAAAGTTTGTTAAGCCAAAAGGCTAGTCTAGTCTGGTTGAGTCCATACATTTATCCGGCTCGATTCAGCCTCCTTCTAGCGTAGTCTAGTTAATCTATGCACTTGTCTGGCTCGATTTAGCCCCCTTGCTAGCCAAGTCTGGTTGAGTCCACGTACTTGCCCAATTCGGTTCAGTCCAGTTGCTAATTTGGTTGAGTCTATGTGCTTATCCGACCCACTTCAGTTGATTTGGTTGAGGCACAAACTCACTTCGCCTTGTTGAATATTGGTTCAAGGTTGTTGACTCGGTTAGTTAGTTTAATTTTGTCTCAACTAGCTTGAGTTGATCAATTATCATTTTTGTGCTTATTTAAGTATTAGTCAAGTCTCTATTTACTAAAGAGAGTATTTAGACCGAGTTAGTACACACTACGTATATCACAAGTGACAAATACTCATTTAAGTAACTAGGCTTTCAAAATTGTAAATATTGTAAAATGACAAATTTGAGGTTTAAAACCTTATACCGCAATTGAGTAAAAGATTAATTTATGTCATTGATGGTTTTTTTGTAAACTTTTATACTGATAACCCTGTAAAAGAGTTATTATTCTTTGCATTTCATGTTGAATTTTGTCATGTTTCGAGTTGTTTTTAATTAAGGTTTATTAGTTTAAGAGTATATTATTTATTATTAATAATACGAGAAATCATTGTGATTTTGGTGTAAAAAGTGTTAATTAATGTCGTTTTATTAAGGTACAAGAATTAGAAGACGATCCGGAACAAATTTGGAGAGAATCAAGCGAAAAAGTAAATTCTGGAATGACGGGAACTGTAGCAACTCGGCCCGGTTACTGTTCATTGGCCGATTACTGTTCAACTCGGTCGCTACCCGTGTATTATAGCGATCCAGGTACTGTAGCGATCTGGGTACTGTTGTATTGTGGGCCCCATTTGAAATCTTTTGCTAGATCATTTATAAACTAAATCAGGGTTTTATTGAAAAAACAACAACTCTTGACGACTGAGAGACGGTGAAAAAGAGAGAAGGAAGACGAAGGAATTGGATTACAAGAAGAAGACGATTTCTCCAAAAGAGTTTTTCTTTATTCTGATTTATTTTTCATTGTGATTAATGATGTCTTTTTTATCACATATGAATTTCTTGGGTTTATTTGAATATTCTATGGAGTAAATTCTTTTCTAAGATTTTCAATGAAACTTAGTGTATGGATTAATAAAGGTTATTAATTTTTATTTATGTGATTGTATTTTTGGATTATCTATTTTATTCTATTCATTAATGCTATCATTAGATTGGCCACCTATTGATTGATTTAGAGATTTAATCTTGTCTAGAGATAGAAAGATTAGATTTGTCATTGAATAAAATAGCATTTATTTTTGGGTGATTTATATATGAGATAGAGATATATTCGTATATCTTCGATAATTGTTAAGGGCAGAACTTAATGTATCATTTTGCATACGCAATTTTATAGAGATATAGAAATTGGGTGCGAATGATAAGTTTATAGTGAATTTAAGAGATGTCATAAATAATTAATTCCCGTGGTTAATGGTTCGAATCTGCAATTCATTGGTAAAAATTATAACTTTAATCATATAGAGCACTAAGTGAAATTGAAAATTCTAGGTTTGTCGTCTTGAATTTAAATTTATCATTTAAATATTGCATTTTAGATTAATTTAGTCGTAATTCATAATTAAATCACTCTTTGAATTTGTTTTCATTTAAGTATAATTAATTAAATTAGTTTTGGTAATTGAGAATTTCTACACTAATTCCTCGTGGGACAATACTTTCTTATCACTTTTATTACTTGATTCGACACGTGCACTTGCGTTATAATTTTCACATCATATACTTCAAAGTATTTATCAATGAAAAGTTAAACTCGTGTCATTTTTCTATGCAAATTTCGTACTTAGTAGTTAATTTAATTGTGATATCTTTTAGTGACAAGTGCAATTTGTTATAACCCCGAACTCTAGTATTTGCATCTTATAAGCCCTTAATGAGCGAGGGAGACCCTCATTTTTATTTTTTTCGAGTTTGTGTAAAAGACCAAACATGTGTCACAAATTTGCCCAAACTTTTGACGACTCCACTAGGAAACCACTAAAAGGTCGTAGTATTACTAAATCTATCAATATTTTTAACTATGGGTTTAATTACTAGATCCATAGCTTCTAGGGGCCCAACCCCTCTGAAGGTGCTTCACAACAAGATGCTTCTTCGTGCACCCACGCAATGTCATTGTTCAATCCTGCCACTTTGAATGAAGTTCTAATATTTCAACAAGTGCCCGATGAGCAAGTTGATGCTCTACTTAGTCATAATTCTGACCACATCAATCGGCTTGAGGCAACTATGAGGCATGCTCTTGATCTGAGCCACCAAGCACTCAATGTTCTCCAAACACTATGATGATCAATTGGAGATGCAAGGGGGCATCTTGAACAAAGAGATGAACATAAGACCGAAAAAATGTCTTCTTCCCCAACCTCTACACACCCATTTGTAGCTCAAATAACAAACTTGATGGTTGCTTCATCCACTCTGCTGGTAAATAATACTGGTATTAGCACTTTCATTGCACCTGTTGTACAGACTTTACCTCAACTAACACATATGAGTGATGTTATGCATCAACTTTGCCAAATCACTATGATGTGAAATCATCTCCCATAACAAGCTATCAAGCTCCACCTCATGGGACTTCCCTAGTCAAAGTTTTGTTAGTCCTCTTTGGACCTCCTACCCATTTCCTACATATGGAGGTCAGCCTCAGAGTTCCTCTTATGCTCATCTTGTTATGCCTCAACTGTCATATTCAATACCTTACTTTAACATGTGGTCCGAGTATGGTCATGGTTATTCATCATATGGTTTACCCCCTATAGAATGCCAACAATGCATGCTTCAGCTCTAGTTAGCCCATTGACAACTCTAGTGCCTCAGGTCATGTCATCCCCTATTTTTCATGTACAACCTACTATGCCTCTGCCTACACAATTAGCTCTAGCCCCTATGCTACCTCCAAATCCAATTGTACAACCACTTCTAGTTGACATAAAATATAAAGAATTAAAAATTATCATGATAGTACAAGCTCAAGTACTTGAAACTCTACATGCTTCTGTGGCTGCCAAGAAAGATCTTGAAATTGTTGAAATTATGAAGCATTTCTGTCCATTGACTAAAAGTGTTTATGATTACATACTTTTGGCAAAGTATAAGATGCCAACTTTTACAAAATTTGATGGAGATGGTAACTGTTACAGCCCTAATTCATGGGCGTCACGGGGTACTAGGGTTTGAGTGGTTGTTCCTAGTATTCCCGCATCCATGAGGGGTAGCAGTGGCTATCCGAATGGTGGAAACAACATACCAAGGCTAATCCATGTTATAGTTGCAGGTAGACAGATCATAGTGCATGTAGCTGTCGAGATGACCGAGGACGGCTGGTGAGCAAACTGTCGGGAGACAATGAGTAGCGCATGTAACACCCCAAATCTGGTTCACGCTCGTAAACCAAACCGGCATGTTACATGCCCTAGTTAGGTCGGCTAACCCAAACACAACTCGCACGGATCCAATTTCGGTGTCTTAAGATGAAGATACTACTTGTCATACATGCATGAATGTGTAAAACCCTAACAGGATATTATATGGATGACTAAGCAATCAATCACACACCAATACAGTTAAGATAAGGTTAATGAAAATTCTAAAATATAACGGATAGAGTTTCCCCTGAAAATGCAATTAGGGGCCACCTTGTCACATCAACATATACAAATATATATAACTACAAATCAACAACTTTATTCACAATCTATTGTAAGTAACTTTCTCTAAATCTTGGGTCTTAGCCCACCTATGCCATCTATTCATTTTTCACATCATGGCATCACGCCTTAGCAGTTCATGACATCATCATGCTTTTCATTACCTCACATCAGTTAAAATATAATAAAAGTCTAAATAGAAAATTAAACATTCAATCACCGAATACATGTGTGTGCGAAAGACCTCATTGCTCCTCCGTCCAGGCTGACACTTCCATCTCATAGTCGTCACCTACATATAGTACAAAACCGTCAGTAACGAGCGTTACTGGTCCAGAATATACCTAATAACAAATTGGCTATGAGAGAAAACTCTCATATGAAATAAAAATCCATATACTCTTCGTGAACTCTCTTAAGGACATCTACTGAGGAGCCACTGGGCTGCAGACCCGGTAGCGTCCCGAACTGACTGAACTGCTGCTGTTGTTGCCTCACACGACATTTCATACTTCATTTTCTGGTCTCAAATCCTAAGCCCTCTCCTTACCTCCATATTTCTCCTGGCCTTGAGTACGAAGACCGAGTACTCTCAGGCAGTTGCCTTCAGTACCTTTTAACCACAAGTCATGACATGCACTATACTAAACAGTACCCGTAAACCTCCACGTTCTCCGGGTGTGAGGAACTCAAACGCGGAGTTGTTAGGATCCCTCGGGAATGGAACAGTCCGCTGGCACTAATCCA